>AP028433.1:20114940-20280019 GCA_036509395.1 Antheraea yamamai
CTGACTATGCTTTTGGCCTTTTTAGAGGCCTCTACAGCTTCACCGGACTACTAAGGCGAGCGCTTAAGGCACTCAGCCGATTTTGTTTAGGCAACTAGCTCAAGGGTGCGCGGCACACCTCGGCTTGGGCTGTTGCTGTTATCCCGGATCTATACTAGCTAAACTATTCTAAGCTATTCATACATATATTCATTTGTGAATCATACAATCGAAATTGCATGATTCACAAATGCATACGTGTATATCGGAATGAAACAAGCTAAACTATTCGATTCAGCTCGAAAAAAAGGGAAAAAAAAAACAAACCCATCCACTATGCGTATGTATGTGCACGTGTGGTGAGAGTTGATCTCATGTGTGAGTACAAGTGATGTAGGTGAGTCACTGTGTCGCGAAAGTGATATCTCGGGGGCTCCAACCGGGGACGACCTCGGCTCGAGATATCACTGAGAACCACGATGTGTGCGGGGACTAACGAGGATTCCTTCCCTCACGGCGGCGTCAGGGAAGGTTACGCGTGCGTGGGCGCAAACACGCATATTAAAGGATCGAATTTAAAATTAACTGAACGGCGTCGGCGCCGGAATCTAAAAATAGAAATAGTAAAAGTTATTATTATTACTCGATCGTTTTAGGGGAAGTTAGACGCAAATACACGGATTTACTCTAACTTATATGAGTTATTTATTTATTAACGGCGGCGCGCACGATCTATGCTGTTACGGGACCTAGAGTCGGATTTCGGACCGTCTCTTCGTATGCCGAGATCTCCGAGATCTCGTGGAAGATGAGTAATTGACCTACGTAGTCAATACTCGATAGAGAAAAGGAGCATGCGGGGTCGGCCTGTGGAGGCTTAGCCGCCTGGGATTTAGGGATCGGCTGGGACGCGGGCTTAGGAGCCCACGGGGCCTGAGGGGCCCGGTAGTGGCGGGGGGGCGCGCTAGTCGCGGGTACGGACGTTGCCGGTGCACGAGATGTGCTCGGCAGGCTCGGGAAGGACTCTCGGGATATGAGAGGCGGAGGTCGGGGGCGGGCGGTGGCGGCGGGCGTCCTAGACGGGGAGACCTGTCTGGGGTAGCGGGGGCGCTTTGTGCGCGGGGCGCGGGGACATCCGCGATAGTTCGCGGTATGGCCCTCGCCGCGGCACAAGACGCAGCTCGGAGGGTCAGAGGAGGTCGGAGAGCGGGAGCACTCCTTAGTGGAGTGGTCGCCGAGGCACTTAACACACCTGGGACGCAGGCGACAGTTACGTGCGGAGTGTCCGTAAACCTGACAGTTGTGACACTGTGAGGGTACGGACGTTTTGCGCGGCGGCTCGACAATAATGCCGGAGAGGCCGCAGAGGGTCAAGAGATCGAAAATGGCTTTCCCTTCCTTGGTGCGGTCGAGAACGACTAACACCATATTGTAGGGTGCCTTCGTGCGCGGAGAGCGCATGCGGTGTACCTCACGAACAGGAATGTCCTTTTCGTTGAGGTCGTCGGAGATGTCATCGGTTGGGATTTCGGCGGGGACTCTACGGATGACAACTCGTAGTAAGCGCTCTTCCTCGAGCGAATGAGTGAAGTAACCGAACTTGCTATCCCGAAGGAAACGAGTCAGGTTTTTATGGGCGGCAGGGGTCGCGACCTTCACCTGGATACCGACAGGGGTATTCACGGCGGAGGTAAAGGGAATCTCTGCTGTTTCCAGCATGTGACGAATCTCGACCCAGGACGCCTTGTCCTGGATCGTAACGGGGGGCGGTGGGCGGGGCTTCTTACTCGTAACTGCGGGTTCCGCAGCTTGAGGCGAAGCCGGTCTGGAGGGCGTGGATGTCGTTTTTGGCACTTTCGTGCCATCAACGTTGAGAAGTTTCGAAGGCTTAGGGCCCTCGTTATCGGAAGAGGGATTCGCGCGCTTATGGCGCTGGCGGTGCGAGACGGTGGAGAAGCCATCGTTCGCGGGATCTTGCTCCATATCGGAGCCCTCCTCGTCTGGGATGGGAGCGGAGGGGTTGTTCGCTTCTACAGCGGTCTGGTTTTCCTGCAAGAGTAGGGCGAAGGAGTTTGATATAGGAAAAACAGCGTTGGACGGGACTGTGGGCGGGGGACCTCCGTTTTGAAAGATTCGCGCCTCTCTACAGAAGCGATCGTACTCCGTGACGGCTGTCGGACAGCAGTTCATGACGAACTCGCGAAACCGAGCATGTTCGCGCTCGAGAGTGATTGGCTGGGCCATACCGGGGCCTGAGTGGGGATAGGGGAGCCGCGAAACAAACCTCCCTGCCTTAGGGGCAGGGGGGCGCGCCTGAACGGAAAATTACGGGACTATCCGAGTCCGGACCAAAATACCTGTGGGCGAAGTGCAATGCCGTACGGTATAGAGCCTACAAAGCCTAGAGGGAGAGCCCTAGCAATCCCGGGGCCGAGAACGCAGACCGGTAAACCGGGCTACGCCCAAAGAGACACCCGAGGATGGAATGAGGGGATCAGGTGGGTGGGAGGGAGACACCGTGGACTTGACTAGGCGACCTCGCCAAGGCCAAGCTACCCAGGCCCGTCTGTCAATGCAGTAGGCCGCGGGGCCTACGGCGAGCGGACAGGTCGCTCCAACTCAGTTCGTTGTCTACACCGTTAGGTATCCGTGAGTTGGCCAGACGACTGGACTTTCAAAAGAAATTAACGCGGGTTCGCACCGAAAGGTGCGGTTTGATACGCTCTAAAGTCGAGCGCCTTACGATTGACAGTCTGTTGTAACAATTGACAAACTGTTACTATTGCTAGTAACGGCAAATGACGATTCGCGGCAGACACACACGAGTGATCGTAACGCACGAGACGCGACGTAAACACACACGGCACTGAACACGAAGAAAGCGCGGCGCGACACAACGTAAACACGAAGCGGGCGACACGAAACTCGAAGAACAGCACTGTGCGTACGGCGCGCGGAGACCGACTGAACGCGAGCGAAGCGCAGACACGACTGACTGCGAGAGCGTCGGAGGCGAAGTGAAGCGAGCGCGAGCGCGAGAGCGAGATAGCGGATCGGACGACGAGAGCAGCGGACGCAGCGGAGGCACGTCTGTACACGACGACGGCCCGATCGGAACCTTTTTGAAATTCTGATCGGCAACGTTTTTATGTGACGAAATATGGTGGGGGTAAGCACTATGTCGAATAATGTTAAGAACACCAGTTCTCGTCCGATTACCGAAGTTAAGCAACGTCGGTCACGTTCAATACTTGGATGGGTAACTGCGTGGGAACAACGCTTGACGTTGGTTTTTTGGTGTATTTTTGTAATTAGAATTTTTCGCTGTTATATAGGACTTACACTTCTATCGTGTGTGTTTACAACACATCCTGCTTTCTTTTCTAAATTTTGTGATGCCGATTATAAAGAATAATGATCAGGGATATAATATTTATCTTTAGTGTATAAGAATTGTCAATAATTAATAGTTTAAGACGCGATAAAATTACATACAAAGACATAGAGACATCCAGAAAAAATGTACTCCTCCTGGTGTATAATGAAAATTATATTAACACAAGTAAAGCCGCGAGCAAAATCTAATTCATAATTCTTTATTTTTCATATCATAACAGGTAATGTTAAACATCACTCGAGTAAATGTAATAATAACAAATAAGCATATTAAGCTATGTTAAACATCACTCGAGTAAATGTAATAATAACAAATAAGCATATTAAACTATGTTAAACATCACTCGAGTAAATGTAATAATAACAAATAAGCATATTAAACTATGTTAAACATCACTCGAGTAAATGTAATAATAACAAATAAGCATATTAAACTATGTTAAACATCACTCGAGTAAATGTAATAATAACAAATAAGCATATTAAAATATGTTAAACATCACTCGAGTAAATGTAATAATAACAAATAAGCATTTTAAACTATTTTTACATATCATTTTACATAACACCCCGTAGTATTTATTTGTTATTTTTATATAATATAATCTCTAAAGTTTTATAATATAGTAGATAATATAATAAAGCTCGTGAGCAGCACCCTTTAGAAACTCTAGGACGTGATGCTTTGCGCTCTGGGGATCACAGAAAGTTAAGAGCACTCTTCGCAAATGCGAAAGAAACGAAACATTTTATGTAGAGAAATGAGAATATATCATAACATTTGGGAAGTTTATTTCATTCCACTAAGTATATTATTAGTACAACCATGTATTATCTGAACTGTTGTATTTTCATGATGAATTCATATGGCAGGACAGAATCTAACTGGACCGTGAGTACACCGGGTGTGGTGTCCACCGTAGTGGTACAATTAAAAGTGTCGCTATCCATGATTAGTAAATATATATTCAGTATACAAGCGCTGTGGGTGTCTATTACCAGACTGGTTCGTATGATAACCGTTGCAATGCCCTCACAGTGACTTACTGTTATCATTCACATTTTTAGATCATACTGTGTTGTACGGAGCCGAGTGCTTGGCTACGAAAGAGGCGGTTGAGGAAGGATTACATGTAGCAGAGATGCAAATATTAAGATGGATGTGTAGTGTAACATAATGGATAAGATTAACAATGAGTGTGTCCGAAGAACAACGATGGTTGTACTAAAGCGTCGCTTAATTCATGAGCGTCGTGTACTTCTAGCCCGTGCGTCATGAGCGTAGCATAGTTATAGCGCGCGCATGATGAGCGTCACGTACTTCTAGGGCGCGTGTGATGAGCGTCGCGTACTTCTAGCGCGCGTATGATGAGCGTTGCGTACTTCTAGCGCGCGATCTATTTGACGCCTATTAACTTGACTAGTACAACAAAACGCGGTGCTAGTACGCGACGTAATTAAGACCTTTGAGGAAAGATTTGGTCTAATTTTCTCCATTAGTACACCCGTACGAAGCGGAGATGAACGTCTAGTATATGAATAAAAATATGACTGTCACGGATGATATTAGAATGATTGTTTCTTAACGTAGTATTTTTGCATTCAGAGAACAGAATACAACAAAATATCGGATCGGTAATTTTAGATCATTCTTAGGAACTAGCTGTACCCGCAGCTCCGCACGCGTTTTTTTAAATCGTATTAAAGAATTATAGAATTGTGAAACTATGTACAATTACAGAAACGCTCTTTAAAGACAATTGTAAGTACGACGCGCATGCCACTAAAAGTAACATGTAACGTGTACATTAGATATATAAATACAAAGAGCGTGCCAAATGAGGTTTGTCATCAGCAACACATTTGGAACCTTAACCCACAATATATCTACCTCAGTGTTCACTTACACTGTATAAGGAACTAATGAAACAATAACTTAAAATATTATTATAAAGATTTACATTTACATTACATTTAATAGGTATCGCCATTATAGTTAAGATTTTGTGACCATACAAAAAATAAACGCTTGTGTGTTCCGCAAGAAATTGTATTATGGAACACTTTAGGTAATACGTTTATAATCTAAGATTTTATTAAGAAGACCTCTATATCATTAATGTTATTAATAATTATAATGTCGAATTGTAAACAATAAGTTGATAATTATTTCTCTTATTAAAAATAAAGAATGAGTTGTAATCTTGCTAAATTTCATGCAGTCAAAGTCGCGGGTAACAGCTAGTCTAAAATAGAATAACCTCAATTACTTTTTATTAGGTTCGCTATCTACCAGTGAAAACCCCGTAAAAATCGATGTAACCGTTTTGGTGATAGCACAACGGGCGAAACCACGGTTAACAGCTAGTCTAAATTAAAATTAATTAAATTACTTTTTATAAGGTCCGCTATCTGTCAGTGAAAGTCCCATGAAAATCGGTCTAACTGTTTTGGAGAAAGCACTGTGGGCGAAGCCACGGTTAACAGCTAGTATAAACTAAAATTTCCTAAATTACTTTTTCTAAAGTCAGCTATCTGCCAGTAAAAGTCTCGTGAAAACTGGTCTAACCATTTTGGAGATAGCATTGCGGGCAAAGTCACGGTTAACAGCTAGTATAAATTAAAATTGCTTCAATTACTTTTTATAAGGTCAGCGCTATCTGCCAGTGAAAGTTTCATGAAGATCGGTTGAACCGTTTTGAAGATAGTACTGCGGGCGAAGCCACGGTTAACAGCTAGTCTAAATTAAAATAGACTAAACTACTTGATATGATGTCCGCTACCTGCTGGTGAAAGTTTCGTGAAAATCAGTCTAATCGTTTTGGAGATAGCATTGCAGACGAAGCTGCGGTTAATACCTAGTCTAATTTACAGTAGCCTAAGTAACCCGCTGTAATTTCAGCTATCTGTCAGTGAAATTTCTGTCAAAATCAGTCCAGCCGTTTCGGAGATTACCCGGAACAAACAGACAGACAGACAGACCGACAAAAATTTTAAAAATTGCATTTTTGTTATCAGTAGCGTATATACTTTCGTACCCAAGCAGTAAAAAAAAAATATTTTGATATTACATACAGACACTTCATTTTTATTATATGTATAGAATAGATTAGCAAGTTAAAAGACTGTCGCCAAACACCTTCTTATGTTATAGCCATTATAAGCAAAGTAGTCTTCTTTCTAGGTTTAATGTTCTCATAATTACTACCAAATAAATTAATGACGGTGAACGAGTTGCCTGGCATTTTTAAATAAACCCTGCAGTTCTTTGCAAATAACAAATTGTACACTACGTATTTTTTTTGTAAAACTGATTGCGATAACCGTTTAAAATTTACTTATTGCATTCATAAAACAATGTTCACTATCGAGAGAAACTGCCATTTAGAACTATGCCGTAATGTATGCGATATTAATTCATATTTCAACAGGCTACTTCGATATCTATTGTTATACACTCGATTGATAGAACCACTATAATATAACCTACGCCGCCTGCAACAGCACTGGAGTTGATAGCCCACAAGTAACTGGTTTCAATTAATATAAAATTGAACTTTTCGTACGTAGAAACCTTTCATTATGGGAGTTCCACGTGTAATGGTCGTTATAGCAAATATAGATTGGTCTTTCTCATAAGATCTCTAAAGGGAATTTATAGGTCTCCACGAAATGGACAACGCTATTTTCGTATTGAACTTCGTTGGCTAATAGTTTGTAAGATATAAGGGCTCTCCGTAAAATGGTAATTATTACGACAGCATCAACTAGGTCGCCCTAAACAAACACGCCAACTGTACGTATATTTACACAATGTTTTTGTGTCAGTAAAAGTTAATGATTGCTCTTGTATAGTGTTTTATTTATCGTGAAACCATCGACAGTGTTTGAACACATTATATTTCCATCACTTTCAATTGAAATTATAGTTTCAACTATTATCATTACATAGTATAAAACAAAGTTCCTTACCGCGTCTGTCTGTCTGTCTGTTCGCGATAAACTCAAAAATTACTCAACGGATCTTTATGCGGTTTTCACCAGTGGATAAAGAGATTCACGAGGAACGTTTTGGTATATAATTTGTCCAGGATTTTTTTATAATCAGGGCGGGACAACGTCTGTCGGGCCCGCTAGTTATTCTATAAAAATTGATTCAATATTTATTCCAAACAACTATATCACAGCTTCTATTATATCTCTTATTTTAATTAAATATTGTTCTATCACATTTTTTCGAAATTCGTACAATTCTAAAAGACAGGGTCTCTATGTTTTTGTAACCACTAGTTTCATGATTATAAATAGATTTATAATAGATAAATAGATATATTTCAATGATTCTTAATTAAAACCATTGGAGAATCTCCTGACCAGATTTTAGTATATGTTTTGTTACACTGGGTATTATATACAAAAAAAAAATGATATTAAAAGAAAATGATGTCGAAGAAAATGACTACCAGTAGAGTTCTCTTGCAATATTTCATCCTATTATTACCAATTTTTTTTTAATAATTTATGAGGTTAGCCTTAAAAAATCTCTAACAATGCATTCTTTCATTGAAACCTCCGGCTGATTCTAACAACTTTGAACCTATGTCGATCGATCCAGTATCCGTACTTCCACTTAGCTACCATAACATGGTGGTAACTGGTAGTTTTTATAAGTCCGCCTGGCTAGCTACCACCCTCGGGTTGAAAGTCTATTGCAAAGCATTTGTTGGTGTCTTCCGGCAGCTACACTTGAGTCCCAGCCCCCTCTAAATTTACCGTGTTTAGCGTAAGTAAAAGAAGTCCAAATTTTTAAACGACATTAAAAGTCGAGAATCTATTAAATAAAATTAGCAAATAATATGGTACATTTAATGTTGTGGTAAACCCTGACCCGACTATCATTGCACAAACGTTAACATGTGGGAGAGATAAAGAAATAAGTATTACAAATGGTCGGTGACTCGAGGGTTATGTCATAAATTATTATAAACATTCAATATTCAGATAAGACGTGGAATATTTGTTATAAAAACATTGCATTTAATGCAGTCGTCAGGATGACCTTTCGTAGCGAACTGACTCCGTCAGCGAATACGATTTCGACAATGATCGGTTGTGCTGCTCGCACAAATATCATTGTGCTAAAGGATAAACGAGATACATATATAATGTCTGCGTAATTTGATTTCCTGGTTGACGCACGCAATTTCTTGTTACATAGAAACTACGTGCTTTATATAAATGAATAACAAACTGTCTTTTAATTTTTTAATTGTGAATATATACGTAACTACTTTTTGCCGTAACTACTTTTTGTCCGCGGACTCGCTAGGGTTAATGTAGCTATGATCACCCTGGGGAACATCACATCTTCTATGGATTAAATGTACCCTTTTCTGTACCCAAATTACATGTTGATCGGTTAAACAGTTAAGACGTGAGAGCGTAACAAACAATCAAATTCACATTCGCATTTGTAATATTAGCAAGGAAACTTAACACTTATAAACCTTATACTGTTTTTATGATACTTCTGTTAAAATTATATTCTTAATGTTTATCTCCATACAGTAATACTCTAATAATATATAGCGTAGATAATATTCTGAAAAATATTCTATCTGTCAGTGAAAGTCTTATCAAAATGAATCCAGTCGTTTCTGATATTAACACATATAAAAAAATGGTTCAATTTTAATTATATCGACTTATGGATGCAATTTTGTAAGAATATACTGAATTCAAGTCATATAATCAAAACGTTTTAAGCAATTTGGCTGATCATGACCCAGCTTAAAGTTAATAAAAGCGGCGATACTGACAAAGAAATATAGTACTGTTCAAGTCTTTGACAGTCTATTAATTGTGTCACACAGAACATAAACTTCATTGTCTACCTATAAAACATTTTAATTCAGTAAATTACGATATAGATATTCCAAGTAAATGTTATTAATTTATACTGCAACTTACAAATACACGTGTCCACCCATAGACATACGCACACGAATAACACAAAGTCACACACAACGTACCGTGTGTTTGTGTTTGTATGTTGCATTATCTCACGTGTCGTGTTTCGCTCATACAATACTTGTGCGTGGCTTAAGACAGGAGCGACTTGCGGCGTGAATATTTCTGATTTAGTCTGTTTGTATGAACACGCATCACTGCAAAACTACTGGGTTCACAATAAACCCTCAAGAAAATCGTAAAGCATATCCTCAGAACTAACTTAGTGTTTGTTTCATTAAAATCGGTCGACTCTATCAAAAACTACAATAAGTTTTAATGACGACGCAGCGTAAGTACGAGAGAAAATTAGACAATTAAATGGACTTAATACATTCAGATGACTTTATTAATCACTGTTTTTTACATAAGCTTCCACGCAGACGAAGTCGCGGGCACAGCTAGTTCTTTATAAAATCATAAATAAATAAAATTTATCATACACTTTCATTTTTCATTATAACTGAAGTTTAGAATTCCAATATTTATAATTTATGGTTGACTTTTAACAGGAAGGAAGTTGTTAGCCAATGCTAGTTAAGTATGATTATATTTATTGTGTGTTTTTGAAGTTTTATTTCATAAATATATTGTTTACTGCATATCTTAATATATATATTTCTTGTGTGCGTGTGTATGTGACTGAACTCCTCCTAAACGACTGGACCGATTTTGATGAAATTTTTTGTGTGTGTTCGTGGAGATTCGAGAATGGTTTAGATTCACAATTGGACCCGGCAGGTGGCGCTGCGATCGACTTTTAGGATTTTTTTTGTTTTCAAGGCAGGACAACGTCCGCCCGGTCCGCTAGTAGTTTATAAGTATGTAACTTTAATAATTTTAGTAGTTTTTGGGCTTTACCTGAGCATAACTATCAACTCCATAGTTGTATAATAAAGCTAGATTGATCGAAAATCATATATAGGTTAATATGCGATAATGCAAAGTAACTTAAAAGTAGACGAGGTCGCTTCTATCATGGCCATATGTTATTTTTGAAGTTCAAACTTCTCACACCGGGTATCATTTAAGATACGATGAAACGAAAAAGCGACTTTAAAACAGCCAAACATTTGCACTAGGATTAAACGCACGAGAGAATGAGATAGAAGACATTATACAGTGTTTCTTTTATTTGCGATCGTGCGCCTACATATTGCGAAGTCTTAAAGCATAAAGCTCTTATTTCTCGTAGCTTGTACCAAAACCGAGCGTGCGATTTCCAAGAACACTTTCTCATAAAACACGATGTACTAATACGAGCATTTCTTTCCTGCGTTCAAACGTGAAACGTTACGCGCCACTCTATTTGATTCCCTTCACTATAAATGTTACTGCATATAACCGTTTACATTTAGCTTGCGTTTCTAAATGTTTAACTTCTCTTTTATTTATAGTTTAAAAGTTTTTAGTTAATAGATTTTATACGAGACAGTATTCTTTCAAGCACTTGTTTAGTTATCATGATGCTCTTATACGGTGTACACTGTCCTTTTCTAACTATATAAGTAAATAAGATAGGAAATTCGATAGATGTTCCTTTGTACTTCATAGGTTCTAACGTATGATCGTAATCTCATCTGTTATTAAATGACAACATGGTCTAAAATGGTAAACACGTCAAGCCTAGAGGGGACTGGTTCTCCATTGCAGCTGCCGAAGCACACCAAGAGGTGCTTACATCTTGATGGTGGTAGATAGCCAGGAGGACTTAGAAAAAAACTAATATCTGTAATAATCAGTATCCAATGATAAATAATATTAATTACTATCCAATTATATTTTATTTAAAAGGATTTAATGAAGATCCGAATTTTCCTTTTACAGCATATCATCGCAATTATATTAAAGAATATTATAAACTTTTTAAATACTTAGAGATTAAAATATAAGAATACACAAACAGCAATTACTTATATTCCAAACATGCGTATCCGAAGATAAAACTGATTTGACGTGTCACGAAGGAAACGGTCCCTTATCGACCAGTTTTCATAACGGGAAACCGATGCCGGTAATTATTATGCACGATTTATTCCTAATAGATAGCGGATGAGATAAACTAATTGATGTTAACAACTGATATACATGTAATTAATTAGTGATTATTTTATTGGTGGAAGATAACGTATTGTGGTTGAGATTTTAATATGTCTCTATATATCTCACGCGTGTTGGTGAAAAGTTTCTTCGCGAGAGGAAAAGCAGGTTTAAAAATGTATTGTAAGTAGGCGATGTATTGGTAATTTACAAGGTAAATCACGATCAACCCATATTTTTTTTAACTTTAATTTTGGCAACCAATCTTTTAGATTATTACTGCCATTGTCAAGTGAGTATCGATATTAGGTACAAGTTTCTTGATATAATTTCAATGAACTAACAAGATGGTGGCCATCTTGTTAGAACTTTCCATGGAGTTTTTGTTTCATCTCAGAATTCATGGTCCGTGGTATTATTTTCCAGTGACTTCACTTATGCACAATAAACAAACTATATTACATAAAACACCATCGATTTTGCACAGTATACGAGTCAAATAACACAGGAATATGAATAAAATATAAAATCCACTACATGACAGACCAAAATCCCGCCATAAACTCCCCCATAACTATTACTAAATAGAACGTATAATTGAATCGTTACATTTCAAAATGAACTAAATCCAATTTTAATCGTTTATGTTTAACTTTTTTGTTTAATTTCCAGTTTTTATACACCTAGAACGAAGTTCAAATTTTGCCGTTCATAAGCGATTTAGTTTTTTTTTATAATGTTCGTAGTTTTTCATATAGAACATTTGAAGATCTTGAAGAATAACGTAAAATATTACGTACGGCTTAAATTGGATTTAACTTATTTTGAAATGTAACGACTCAATTATTAAATCATTACATAGTATAAAACAAAGTCCCCAACCGCGTCTGTCTGTCTGTCTGTTCGCGATAAACTCAAAAACTACCGAACGGATTTTCATGTGGTTTTCATCAGTGGATAAAGTGATTAATGAGGAACGTTTTAGTATATAATTTGTCATGGTTTTTCTTATAATCGGGGCGGGACAACGTCTGCCGGGACCGCTAGTATATTATATATAGGAATTCTGAAAAAAATACTGGATTATATTAAGAGTTTAAATAGCGAGTATCATATTGAAATACCACTACTTTGAAGTCTAGAGGCACAACGACCACAAAATAAATAAATTGGTAAAGAAGGCCGATTCCATACAACAAGCGATAATATGTGCAAGCAACGCCGGGCCGCCAACGCATCTGGATTGCCCTCGTGTCGCTGTTGTCCATGGGCGGCGGTGATCACTTACCATCAGGCGACCCGCATGTTCGTTTGCCACCAATGGTATAAAAAAAAGAAAGCAGTCGTGAGTGAGTGTTTTCGCGACAATATACGTAATTATTATGTGTCTCTCAATATATTCTGATTTTAAAACGAATTGTAACAATATTATCTTATTTTGTACATTAAACAATCATCACGTAAAAAACAAATATTATCATCATCATCATTCATCATACATCTAAGTAGAGTCGCCACAACATGTTTTCTTTTTCCACTCTCTCCTGTTAAATGTCATCTCAGTATTCACACCTTTTACGCACATATCATTTTTCACACAGTCCATCCATACCACCTTTTTCGGTCTTCCTCTACTCGTATATTCGTCCACAATCATACTCAACACTTTTCTAGTTACATGGTTTTCATCTCTCCTCATGACATGCCCATACCATGCTAACGTATTACTATAAAATTATATTATTATAAAATTACTAGCGGACCTGGCGGACTTTGTCCTGCCGTGGTAATAAAAAATAAAATCCCTAAAAGCCAACCGCAGCGCCACCTACCGGGTCCAATTGTGAATCTAAACCATTCTCGGATCCACTGAAACACGCACACAAAATTTCATTGAAATCGGCCCAGCCGTTTAGGAGGAGTTCAGTCACATACACACGTACAGAAGAAATTTATATATAAAGATATAAAATTACTATAAGAAACAAATATTAATTAATCGAAATTAATTAATCAATCTTTTAAAAAAATCAGTTTTTGGATTTTTATTCATTAAAAAATAGTCATCACAAAAATTTTCGTGTGTTATCTGATGATCTAGCAGCATTCTAGACGGTCAAATATTATTCGGACGTCCGCAGGTACGAACCCTACCATGTACAAACAAAATTTTGGAATTCGCGTACATTTACTAATTTACATTGGTAGCACTATTAGCTGACGGTGAAATAAAACATCGTGAGGAAACCTGAACCTGAGAAACGTTCTTGTAATACTCCTGTATGTGGGGAAACATAGAACTGTGGATTTTTCAGAGTTTGAAATAACCAATACGTCGTGGGCTGTCGTGGTGATTATGCGCATGCCTTCCTTCGGAAAGAGGTCTATGGGCCCGCAGTGGATATCTGGCCTTAAAAATGCCTTATAGTGACAATCATTTTGGTGGATATACGGAGAGGCATATCATTTCCGGACATCTCAAACGTTCACGTATTGATCCACCCTATAATATAGTCTTTTGACATCAGAACCAATTTTATACGGTGCTAGAACGCAATATACGGTAAATCGGTATTGTGTTTTAAGACTTCGTTGAAAAATCTAACACTATTACCTAAAACACTGTTGCTGGTCTTACTTGAGCCTTTCAGATAGTCTTTAATATTAAACTCAACCGTTTATTAAATCTAGCTTTTGTACATTTATACGGACATAAGTTAAAACATCAAGAATGTATTTGGAGGGACGAGTTAAAACTGATAGTATAAAATACTCAAGAGCACCCAACACAGGACTGAAGCTCACGAGAAATGTTAATAAAACTCCTGAAATCCACATAAATACATTAATGAACAACGTTAACGCTTGTTACATCGGGCTTGAAGCACTTTCTTAGTACGTAATAAACTTTTTTTACTGACGCTCCTGGGAATGAGTATACCGTTTTTAATAAAAGAGACGATTCAGTTTCATTACCTATAAGTTAGCTTCAATTTTACGACTTATCGTACGTAGGTGCTTGGAGCATTAAATGCACTACACTGATTATTTTAATTAGAACTCATTCTATAGTTGTTTTTATTTTTATTGAAGTGTGTCTGTCTGGATCTAGTTGTATACCAAAATGAGTAAATGTATAGTTAAGTATTTATAGTACGGGACTTCGTATAGTATATAGTTTATGAGCATTCTCATATATGTATAACTAAATACATACAAACCAAAGAAGTTTTAATTCCCCCGCGTGTGCACACTGACACACGCAATGTTTTTAAACACCTTCGGTATTATTACAAAAATGTTAAATACTTGTTTTAAAAAGGTTTCGAATTAAATGCACCGCGCTCGCTCGAGGCATGTTCGCGTTATCATTTTTCGCAAGTCTAACCAAAGCGAGACAAAAGAACAAGATAGCGAACATTCATCGACCGCGGTGCATTTAATTCGAAACCTTATTAAAGCAAGTATTTAACTTTTTTGTAATAACACCGCTTGAGGTTTTGGATAATTGACATCTCTCGAACAATTGAATCAAAACATTGTGAGAGAATACCTACTAAATAATAAGTTTTGACTTATGACTACAATCTTTCTGATGTTAAATGACGGTGTGGTCTAAAATGGTAAACACGCTAAACTTACGAAAACTAGGTCTCAAGTCCAGCTGCCCGAACACACATGTCGGTGCTTTGCTGTTGATTTTTAACATAATCGTAGTACTTGGCCAGTCAGGCTTAAAAAAGGCCACTATACAACGGCCTCATTAAGATGGTTAACTTTCCCGAAAGTTCTGGCTAATTTGCAAGGGTTCGAACCTAAATTGATCGATGCGGTGTGCTATTACTCTAAGCACTAAGCGATCATGCGGATATGAAACTGCTTTTCGAGAGGACAATTCCGATATAATGGAATCTATAAAGCCGGTGAATCCAAGAACATGTTTTGGACATAAGTTTTCTGTTGGAATAAAAAACAAATACCTTCGCCTTGTGCTGTAAATAATCAGATATACGTTCTAACTTTGAATGAAGTTTTGTATTTTATTGAATATTTATAATAACTATATATATATCTATTTTTGTATGTTTATTAATTAATCATAATACCTTTTGGGTTACTTGTATATATATCTATGTATGCTGCAATTTGTAGAATATAAAATTAAAATTAATTTAGCCCAGATTTTTAAATTCGATCAAGGAGTTTTTAGCAGGACCTTAGTCTTTCATGTAGTGGATTTTATATTTTATTAATAACTTTCTGTTATTTGACTCTATATTTTGTAATATTGGTGGTATTTTACGTAATATAGTTCGGTGATTGTGCACAAATGAAGTGAATAAGAAATAATACCATTGTGCAGGAATTCTAAGATGCCACAAAACTCCAAGGAAAGTTCTAACAAAGGAACCACCATCTTGTAAGAAAATTGAAATTATTACAAGACACTTACAATATAATAATATAACAATAGGTAGTACCTACTCAAAAGTGGCTGTAATCTACACAAATATTATAATGCTGAAAAGTTTGTTTGCTTGAACGCGCTAATCTCAGGAACTATTTGTTGGTCCAATTTCTAATTCTAATTCTTTCAGTGTTAGATTAGCCCATTTATCGAAGAAGGCTATAGGCTATATAATCACGATAAGACCAATATTTTGAGAGTTTCCACTGCGTGTTGGTGTTAGCCCAAAGTAATTATTCAACGCGGACGAAGTCGCGAGTAAAAGCTAGTAATCTATAAGATCAGTTGCCAAAAAAATAACAAGGTTTCATTAAAATTTCAAAATCTAAAGTTCTTTGTAAATAATAAACCAGATCAGAGAGCGCCACCACTGATATATTATCACTACACCTAGAAGTTGTTAGATAAATCAAAAAATTACAACAAAGTGTACAGAAAATCGCAATTTTATTTCCGATACCTTATTTAGAGAACAATACTATTGATTTAAATCAAGTATCGAAGATCTACAGCACAACGTGGATTGTGGAATAGAGCGCACTGGTCCGTGCCTGATCGTAAATTTCACTGTTAATTGGACTTCGTGTATAGAAGTTACGATGGACAATTTCTTTAAACAATAACACTCTCTATCGTATCAATTTAAGGTACATTTTGGGATGCCGTCATTTATAGTGACTGCGGAGATTTACAAAACATAAACATGTTGCAAAGGAAAGAGGTCCTGAACCTACAGTGTTGGCTCAGCGGTAATCTATCGATGGCTTTATGTCTGTTTTATCACGCAGCCAGAGTCCGATTTATTGGACGTTTACCTGAACTTCTGAACTGTGCCACGTTTTCAATAGCCCTTACATATTTTCACGATAACACTGATGAGGTAAACTGTATGCATGTCGGCCTCTTCTTTATCAATAAACTGGATGCCGTCATAAAGAGTGCCGACGGAAGTGAAAACTTAAACTGTGTTTTCTTTTGAATTTTTAAATTAATTATAGTGTAAATTATTTAAGTTCCATAATTGAAATTATTATCATTTTTATTTCTTTCACATCTATTGGCACTCCGAATAGTTATTATACTTTTATATACAGTTTATTAATTCAACAAACATTGTTGGGCTGCACAATCTTTTTTTTTTATGTTCAACAGGTACGCGCTTGGCCACAATCTCACCTGATGGTAAGTGACGATGAGGCCGACGATGTATCGTGCTTACCCACTAGATGCCTGTTCACTCTACTCTTGAATACTCCCAAGTTATAAGATGACGGGAAGACAGACGCTGGGAGTGAATGCCACTCCTTAGCCGTACGTATAATGAATGTGGAAGCAAATCGCTTCGTACGAATTACGGGAATATCAACCACGTAAGGGTGGAAACCCTCACGGCGTCTAGTCGTCCTCTGATGGAATGGGGACGGTGGAATTATATTATGTAATTCTTGTGCACACACTCCAAAGTGTAACCTATAAAACACCGAGAGAAAAGCCACTTTTCGTCGATGCTCTAAAGTGAACATTCTTGAATCCCACAGCGCTTCATCATCGACAAGCCGACGAGCACGATGCTCAATGGAGTCAAGAGCGGCCAGCTGATATTTGACTGATCCATCCCATAAGTGACAGCAATATTCCACACATGAGCGTACTTGAGCTTGGTACAGGCTAAGAAGCTGTTCTGGTGTGAAATACAAAATATCAATATTACACGTAAACAAGCCGCTATACTACGCGTCACTAGTCTAGCGCAAGCGTAATATGTCACGAGCATGTCGAGGTCATTGGCGACGGGAACACAGCTTTCCTGTCCCAAAAAATAGCTCACCGCAACTAAAGAAGTTTTCACTACGAAAAGAATATTTGCTTTACCTACTTGCACCTTCAATATATTTTCTTCTATTAAAACTGTTCATGTAAAGCACGTTATTACCTGAAAATAAAATAACTTCGTCAGTATAAAATAATAAAACCACATTAGCTTTTTGTAATATCGCTTTTGTAACAGAGAAGCGGGGCTCTTACGGGGTGATGATGACGTATTTTTCTGACCTAAATTACAGTCGCTAACAAACGTGCATTTAATATCGGTAGTATATATCTTTATGTGTATGTAAAAACTGTACAAAGCTTTGTCACAGTGTATGTAGCTATGTAATGTCACTCAGATCAAGTATCGCGTATCCGTAACATAACACTTTAGTATTGTCTTACCGCAACCGTTAGATGGCGACAGGATCGGGTGTGAACTGCTCTCAGGTAATGTATACTTTGTAATCTTGCTTAGTATGATAACTTTGATATGATCGACATAGTTATATGACACTAGCTGACTCGGCCACCCGTTGTTGTGTCTCAGTTATTACATATTAAATTAAAATTATGATAAAGTATTTGGTATTATGGGTGCATGAGTCTGCCTAAAAACTTGATACAGAAAAAGAGAGGTTACGTAGTAAATAGATTAACAGAACACGTGAACCATGAAATAAACTGAAGTTGAAAAAGAAATTTAAAATTAAATACGTGGCGCTATCTATGGGATTTCTGTAACAGTCAGTCCTACAGTTTTCCGTCAACAAGCTAATTTAAAGCACCATCTGTTGGAGACGGATGATACTTACAATTAATAACAATAAGTAACATTGACAAACATTTAATTTGTAATTAAAAATATTGAGGCCATTCATCGAAATATTATTTTATCTCTCAAGTTGGACCAAAGTATAAATAAATGCCAACTTTCATGAAAATCGGTTGAGTAGTTACGGAATTCGTCGACTTAAAAAAAATTGATCGAAATTTACCCAATAGGTTTTGAGTGACGCGCACACAACGGCAGACTTCTAACAATTTATTCATATGGATTATATAGTATATTTACTGATGAAGATAAACTACGAACATAACGCTACGAGTCTTAGGATCGAACCAAGTAAACAGAAGTAAAAATTTGGGCAAACCGTGTGACACAGTGCGAAATATAAGTACCCAAGAACGGGTGACTAAATGTTTGTGAAAGATTTCTTGCAATGTCGATTTTAGTTGTGTTATAAAATGTATATGTTTATGAAAGAGAAATGCTTAATGGTATATAATACAGATTAACACTTACAGAGAGATATACCGCAACAATTTCATTAGAAAGTTAATCTCTACTAACACTTCGTACTCATTCAATGATTATGCGACATTACCGATTAGTCTCGACGATGCGGTGTGACTAAAGCTAAATATGTCGACGGTGAACGATGACTTATAACCGCGCGAAATTCTAGCCGTGATACCGTACGTTTAGTCTAGCCACGCTCCCGCCAGTGACGGATTATAGACTAGTACTAAATAATTTATCATAAACCTACCCTTAACGTAAATAATGTTGGAATTCACTAGAGTCCATATAAAGGCAAAATGATTAAATTATACAGAATAATATATAGAAAACCGGTGATGTCATTCTAATAAAAAAATACTTTTTTGAATTTAGGTCATTAGAAAAAAAAGCTTATGAACACCTCGGAAACATATCAGTTATCGAGAAAAGTCGGTGAGGCACTGGTCGACCCCCTAATTATGAATATCGCAAAATATGATAATAGAAATCAAAGTTCTAACTTCAGGTGATGTATTAGCCATAATAAAAAGTAAAATGCGTATTCATTTTATTTCACGTATACAGAGGCTGTCGTTGCTTTTTGGTTGTGACGGGTAACTCTAATTTTGCTATTTTGGAGACGATATATAGCAGTTTCGGCGATTCTCTTGCTCTTGCGGAATATGTATTATGAAAATATTAAACTATGGTCAGGTAACACTTCGAGAAACCGTTAATATCGAAAGGCTTTTATAGGCATATATACCGATATCATAAAATAGAAAATAAAATAGAATCTGCTACACTACTAGCCTCCGCCCGCGACTTACTTGGAATCGTTACTTTGGACTAACGTTAACACGCAGCGGAAGCTCTCAAGAGGAAAAGAACCCCGATTTTGAAACATTCTTCATTGGTGCTCCGTTCCTATTGGTCCTAGGGTGATTATAACCTAGAAACTTCCTCGATAAATGAACTATGTGACACTGAAAAAATGTTTTAAATCGGACTAGTAGTTCCTGAGATTACCCCCTATAACGTCACAAACTGACAAACTTTACCACTTATATAATATTAGAATATAGATAATGAAAAACATTCTAAAAGTTTATTTACTTTAACTTCGGCTATATTTTCAAGGTCCTTAACTAACCTTAGACAAAATAGTCATGACATAATTAACTATACCATCACATTGATGCCAGACGAACATCTTTTTTGAAAGGTCTTAGCGACCTTCGCAAATTACCGAAACAAGTTTGCAAGAAAAAGAAAATCGTTATTCTTGATTTTAGTTTTTATAAATAATTATTATTGAGATATTTGATATTAAATTAAAGATAACTCATATTTCATTATGAGTTGTAGTTTCAAAATAGCACGAGTGACAGGAAAATTGAGGAGTAATAGATTTACATGGAAAATGGTATGGATGAATAGTATGAAAACTGATATATGTATGTATACAGAGATAACATCTGATCTGACAGAAGAGAACAGAAGAGAAATTTTTTTTCAAATAAAAATAAACTGTCTTCAAACTCAAAAGTATGGAATAATATATTATTCATTTCATTTTAGATAACACTTTGTCTTTATTAAAAAAATAATAATTTTAAATCCAATTACAGAATTAAAATATCACCTATTATATATTTATTTTGAAGTCGGTGCCAAAACCCTATCGTTGTTATTACAAAAAAGTTAAATACGTATTGAACCCTGGCCTTAAAAAGGTCTCATATTAAACGCACCGCGGTCGCTGAATATTCGCCATCTTGCTCTTTTGTCTCGCTTTGGTTACGTTAGGTTAGACTTGCGAAAAAGGGTAATGCGAACTTGTCTCGGGCGAGCGCGGTGCATTTATTAGGAAACTTTTTTAAACCAAGTATTTAATACGTATTTAACTTTTTTGTAATAACACGGTATGTCTTTATGTAAAAGAGAAAAAACATTTTTACTTCTTTATTTATTACAATGTATTTCACTTTTTACATACATACATATCTACATTTACATTATACGGGTCGATACAAAACCTCCTTTTTGGAAACCGGTAAATAAACATATGTTGATCCTATTTAGGTGGGATATGGTGAATTCAATCGATAACTTCAATATGATTTCCACTTCACGTTACATTCACAGCACTATTTAGATTATTAAAAATAGTTTATGTCGCAGCTTCATTCGCGTTAACGTACATTTGAGAAAAAACATGATCTCTTGTCGTTATTTTTATGCATTCGATATAAATATTGACATAGTATTTAACTTGCACACCTAATCGGTACCCTTTAGTTATAGTTGGAACGTTTTGTGTAAAAATTGATTTTGCCACCATACATCCATACGATGAATGTTCCATTGATTTTCATCACTTTTTAAGAGTAAGCTCGCCACCATCTGTCTCTTACATACGTAACTGCTTCAGTATCGGATAAGTTTATTATATGAATATATTCTATATCTTAAAATCTTTACGCACTAGGAAAACAGAATCGAAGTATAATAAATACCTTATCTTTATATATAAATTTCTTCTGTACGTGTCTATGTCACTGAACTCCTCCTAAACGGCTGGACCGATTTTGATGAAATTTCGTGAGCGTGTTCGAGTGGATCTGAGAATGCTTTAGATTCACAATTGAACCCGGTAAGTGGCGCTGTGGTTGAATTTTAGTTTTTTTTTATTATTAAGGCAAGTCAACGTCCGCCGGGACTGCTAGTTATTTATATTTATTTTATTTATTTATTGCGAAATCATTTGAGTCACACGCGCCGTTATCTAACAAAATATGATAATATACACAACCATATATTAATTACGTCGTAAATTTAAAGTTAGATTTTTATTTGTGAGGGAGTGATGATGTGTTTACCAATGGTGATGATATATTTCAAGGGTGCCAGAGTGGCCGGACTTCGGCTTGGACTGTTGCCTTGGATGCAACTTCGCGAATTTGTCTAGGCTAAACTAAGCTAGCTATTCATACATATAAGAATTCGTGAGACACACACGTGTACCGGCTTGTGAGCCTCACGAATTGTAATGAGTATTTCGTATTACCCAAATAGACGGCGATTGATTTATGTTTATATAGATACATTGTTTGTTAGTGATATAGCAGGTGTCTCGTTTGCCGATGTTTTTGGATTGCTACTATAAAGAAAGCAATTATCACATCGATATATCGGGCAACGTGATTGAAAAGCTATACTAAATTATCGATTTTCTGTTGCACTTCTGACACTTGCCTATTATGTACATATATCCGAGTAGGATTAAGAGGGATGTGCCATTGTTGTGTAGTTCCCCTCGCCCACGTGTGGGCTCAGCACCCGCCTCGAGGGCTCTCTACATAATTGGAGTTTTACGATCCTTTTGTTGCTTGATACAAGATTACTCCATCTGCTTATATTCAAAAAATACGTTAGCAACTAGGTTGTGGTTATATACTTAGATATTCCCGAAGAGTATTGGTACAAAATCTTTAATGATTTTTTCTATTTCTTTCACAGAAATAGTTACAATAGACCATAAAGTTCTGTTGACATTGAAATAGCGAAATTTTAGCATTGTAATAGCGAAATTTTAGCATTGTAATCATCCCAATCTATACTAATATTATAAAGCTAAAGAATTTCTTTGCTTGAACGCGCTAATCTCATGAACTACCTACTGATCCAATTTGAAAACTTATTTCAGTGTTAGATAGAACATTAAGCGAGTTTAATCACGCTAAGACCAATAGAAGCGGAGCACCAATGAATAATGTTTCAAAATCGGGAGTTTTTATTTTTATTTTGAGTGCTTTCGCTGCGTGTTAGTATTAGTCCAAAGTAACTATTTCACGCGGACGAAGTCGCAGCCAGAAGTTAGTAATATTATAAATCTCTGTACATTTTTTTATTGGGATTTTATTGAGCTTTTTTTTCGAACTGGTCTATGCAGTTGGCTTTAAGGACCTTTACAGATTCACCGAACTACTAAGGCGAGTGTTTAAGGCAACTAGCAAGAGGGCCTATGGACAGCTTCGGCTTGGGCTGTTGCTGCAAATTACAAGAAAGTCGCAACGAGCTAAACTAAACTGTGTACATGTGTGTCTCACCAACCCATACATGTATTTCGTATGTAGCAATTTGGCTAATACTAATTAAACGAAATAAGGGCCAAAAAAGAAAATCCCTCGAGTTTATTGAAGCTTAAAAACAACAAAAAGTATCAAATTGAATACGATTCTATTTATAGTACATACAATTGAGGGACGAGTGTTGGTCAGCGCTTGTTGAGTACTCTGAAAGAAACAAGGTTTTACGATTCCGCAAATGTCTGCTATTAAGAGATACCTATCGGCTCTCTGTCTCAATAAGAATGACCTGTTAATATGTTCATTTAAAATCCTAAATAAGAAAGGCGAAATCGATATGATATATAGAATACGAACGACCGAATTGTGAAATAAAATTAAAACTTAACGCCAATCTGTCAATGCTGACAATATTTTTAAAGATCTCCCTATTGTCTTTTGGTGCAATAATTACTTAGTTTATTATATGGAGAGTGGCTAACTCAATTTTTTCACTTGCCCGTACGATTTTTTAATATTTTTTTTTCATGTTTGTCCTGTCTCGATTAAACTCAAATGCATTTTTGACCGATATCTATGAGATTTTGTACAGAGATAGGATAAAAAACATCAATAATGCGTTTACATTTGGTGAATAGAAAAAGTAAAAGAAAATGTATCTTCATTTACTCACGACCGATTTCAATAATATTTTGTACACAGAGAGTATATTCACTAAATCAAAAATTAACAGTTTAGAAAAATTATCAATTATATTTGCACGAAATATAGAAGAAAGAAACAAGAAATCCAGTGTTTATTTTATTATTCACACTCGATTTAAATAAATTTTGTATATAAAAAGTATATTTCGTTTCAAATTGATCGCTTAAAATTATTAACAATAATACTTTTCGAATTTATAAAACATGAATAAAAAACAAATTAGATACGTAATAAGCATAAATTTATGTAATCTATTAGTTTAACGGTTATATGCTTTTAAATTAATAGAATATTAACCCGAGCATAATTTGAAATTCAAATTAATAATTTTAAATTTTATTTTTTGCAACCAATTCTTCAGATTATTACTGCTATTATCGAATACATAATAATATAACAAGTGTCGTGTGATTATTTCAATGTTCCAACAAGACGGTGGCTCCCTTGTTAGAACTTTCCAGGGAATTTTTGTGGCATCTCAGAATTCATTCGCCGTGGTATTATTTTCCATTCCATTCAGTGTGTATTATAGCCACGCTGAAGCTATTACTGGTTTCAGCATGGATGGTCGGCTCGTCATTGGTAGTACCACCCGACCCACAGAAAACCGAGGTGAAGTAATAGTGCTTGCATTGTTCTGCAGTGAGAGCGCCGGAGGTCCATCTCCCCTCCCTTCCCCTCTCTTCTTTCCTCTCCCTACTCCAAAACACAGGCTGGCAACGCACTTGTGACTCCCCTGGAGTTTCAAGCGTCTATGGATGGTGGTGATCACTTAACATCAGGTGAACCACATATTCGATTACCTCCTATCATATATAAAAAAAACTTCACTTATGCACAATAACCGAACTATATTACTATGTACCATCACCATACTTTTCAAAATATGGAGTCAAATTACACAAGATTATAAATAAAATACAAAATCCACTTTATGACACCCTTAAAAACAATGATAAAATGAAATTAAAAACACTAAATTCAAATATAATAAACCCTCAACTTTGTAAGTCAAAAACACACAAACAAAGTAACGAGTATCGACTAATGTATTATAAGAGTGAATGAATAAATAGTATATTCGTTGCTATAAAAAATATATTATTATGAAGTGATAAGAAATGCACCAACACAAAGCGATGCTTTAAATTTGTTATCAAACCACGGTCGGGTCAACGGCTCCACACATGCGGGTTCCTCTGATAAAAAGACGTAAAATGGATACTATAAAACACCGGCATATTGTAAGAGTTCCGTAGTATTTAAAATATTTAACTTTACTATAAGTTTGGCATGGAGTGGTGGTCTAGTAAAGTCGTGGTGGCCTAGCGGTTAGACCGGTGGAATATCGTTCCGATGTCCGCAGGATCAAACTCCGGTATGTACCAATGAATTTTTCGGAATTCGTATATAATTACTAATTTAAATTGGTAACACTATCGGCTGACGAAATGGTGAACGGCTCAAATGTAAAGCGGTGATAACTCAAAAATAGGTAGTTCGGACACCGCGTCAATCGATATAAATTACTATCATACTAAGACTTTAAGCACATTGCTTATTTAATATTAACTAAAATCGTCATCAAACACCAAATACTTGTATACTACTAATATCCACGACTTCATCTGCGTTTTTTATTGTTTCAACAATATATTTTATGTACAGAGGAAACATATATAAAAAGATGTAAGTAAGAAAATTGAGGCTATGGTAATAATTATTTTGTTAGACAAGGGCTCTAAGTACACGAAACGTAAAATATTTTAACGGACATCTGTCCAAATTTTATCGATTGATGCGCGCAACGGTAAACATTTTATTATGTGTGGATGTAAAAAAAATGTTTTAGTAGTTAATAAGCTATTTAATCTTTTGAACAGTGTACTATTTTTACCATTATATTTAGTGGGCAAAATAAATGATTAGGATAGATACATATATACGTGTATTCTAGTATATTATAAATTACAGAATGGTTTTACGAATTCAATACGGAATACTAAAATCTAATTAGTATTCGAGGAGCGTGTTTCAAACAAAACTCGTAACATTACGTGCTTTTGTATTATTACACCTACCGCTAAAGAGAATAGAGAAAGGATCGCTAGATGGCGTCATACAGTTATAATATTACATTCATTAAAGTTAGGAAAACTGAATCGCGCTAATGATATAATTTCAATAATTACCGTATTCTTATTTATTTTAAACTAGCTTCTGCCCGTAACTTTGTCCGCATGCAATAGTTACTTTGGGCTAACGCTAACTTTGACTCGCGACTTAGTTTACGTAGAAGGTGAAAATATTTTTAAATAATACGGACGTCAACCCCGATTTTGAAACACTCTCCATTGGTGCTCCGATCCTATTGGTAGTAGTGTGATTATATATAGTCTATAGCCGTCCTCGAAAAGTGAGCTATCTAACGTTGAATAATTTTTTCAAATCGGACCAGTAGTAAATTCTAAAAACCAAATCGGCTGAGTGCCTTAAGCGCTCGCCTTAGTTGTCCGGTGAAGCTGTAAAGACCTTGCCAGGTAAATAGCATAGTCAGTTCGAAAAAAAAAAAAAAAACAGTAGTAAGTTCCTGAGATTAACGCGTTCAAGCAAACAACCTTTTCAGCTTTACAATATTAGTAAAGATAGCATAGATTGTGACATAAATTATACACAATAATAAAATTGTGCTTAATTCTGGAAGGTATAAAATATATCGTATAAGTTGAGTAAGAGTTTTACTTTTATTCAATTTATTTTTCAAAAATACAGGTGCCACGTAAAGTCCCAAAATAATGTCAACGGCATCATACGGGCTGCGTAGATAACGCCTGATAAATATTCAATAGACATCGAGCTAAGAGAAACACTGGTTTCGTAATAGATAGCGAGAGCCAATTAATATGATAATGGGATGTGGGTCGTATCAACTGTTGTTGTGTAGAAATTAGAAGTATTCTCTTGAAGAAAAATACGACTATAGGAGTCAGTCGTCTGGTTACAAATTGCTGTCCTTAGGATTTGAGAGATCTTGTGCATTACGATAGATTATTATTTTACCACCGGAGCACCTAGGAAGAAAAGTCTGTAAATTTGCACCTTTAACGAAGTACAATACTCGTCTTTTTAGTTAAGTATGAACTAAGAATATGGAATAGCAAAATATTATTATATGAACTTATTCTGCCTGATTGCAGATATATATATAAATTAATATAGGAAAAGCTGCTATAGACCCTCTTTCCCGTCGATTCTAATTTTCTAATTCTAATTTCACCTTTAATATGTCGATTATATGAAACTCGATTTCTAGCATGAATACTGTTGGGGTCAGTTGGTTTCAGGCTTCAGAAGCAATAAAACATTGATTGACTTCAGTAACTTCAGTGGACTGTATATTTTAACTTTCACAATGTATATAATCGTATATAATACATATT
Source organism: Antheraea yamamai (assembly GCA_036509395.1). NCBI lineage: Eukaryota > Metazoa > Arthropoda > Insecta > Lepidoptera > Saturniidae > Antheraea > Antheraea yamamai. The sequence goes on from AP028433.1 coordinate 20,142,163, forward strand.
TTCCTCGGTTTAACACTACAATTTAGTCTTACAAGTAGTACATTATACGTGCCTTACTGCCGCACGTTCATCCATACATTTACATAGTTCACATAAATTCACGTTATATTTTTATTGATGGTTCCGTATAACATTAGACAAATAATAATAATAATCGTATTGGCGGTTATATTTGAATTATTACATAAATGATATTTCTAAATATCACATAAGACATATTAGCTCGTCTGTCTGTACCAGACACATTAAACCTGCACATATCGTATTTATTAGTATAATATCACATCCCATTACGCATAATGAGCATTAGTAGAGAGAAATATATATATATATATATATATGAGAACTCGTCTGTTCGTAGTACATAGAGAAACATTTATTAAACATTTATTTACAACATTTATTTATAGCTCATCTGTCCGTAACAAATACTTTAAATTTATCTGTATACTAGCGGACCGGGCGGACGTTGTCCTGCCTTGAAAACAAAAAAATCCTAAAAGTCGATCGCAGCGCCACCTACCGGTTCCAATTGTGAATCTAAACCATTCTCGGATCCACTCGAACACGCACAAAAAATTTCATCAAAATCGGTCCAGTCGTTTAGGAGGAGTTCAGTCACATACACACGCACACAAGAAATATATATATTAAGATACTGGATCTTATAGCTTTTAAATTCCTTTTAAAGCATGGGTCTGTCAAGTACTGTTGTTAATTGCTTTGAGTACAGTCCTATTTCTTTTGCAGTAATCTATACTCAACGTTTTCATTAGTCTTCGATTTTAAATAGTATCTCATTATGAAGCAAGGGGTTCATTCAATATATCTGTTTTTGCTTAGGAAAATATTTTTAAAGTAATGTTCATCAAGATATTCATTTGAGAGCTTAAACTTTTCAAAAGGTTATTGTCAATCTTCCAATGATTTCTGAAACCTCATGAACTTTTGTGATAGTTATAGCATTTTTAATATTGTTACTGGAACTATGAATTTCTATACAGTTGTAAGATTTTTTTGTTGTTTGCAAGCAATTCACTTAAGCATGGTCAACCATACGGAAAGGAATTTAATAACATTACTAAGATCAAGATGAAATACATTTACTTCATTCACGATGGAAGCAAAAGTAGAAAACATTTCGGTCATACAAGAACGGGGAAAAGATATTATATCATTTTATATCCGAGTTTCCTCAGAATTTCCATTAGGCTTGTGACCATTTGTGTAATTGTAATTGTTTTCGCAATAAGGATGTCTTTACATTCGCGATATAATGGATGTTAACGCATTGTTCTACTGTTCCATTGTTTACAAGCACTCGGTAACTAGGAAACAGATTCAAATACCTACATTAGAATGTAAATTACTCAAAGTAGTTACCGCTATAGTGCGAAATCAGTTACTCTACAGATTATCCAGGAAATGTGCAGATTTGAATTGCTCACAGTTGTTACATTTCTTATTTTGTTCGTGTTGATATGACGGCATATGTGTCGGTTACTGTCAAATCCTGTCATTCCTACCGTACTCTATCAGTATCCAGTAGGTGTGGTGCTAAGTTAAGTTAACAATAAGCAAATGTAGAAAACTCTTAAATACACACGTTAATAGATCAGATCAGATGCAGATCAGTAGATCAGCAGATTAGCTCGGTAAGTTGCAGTTCAATGGCTTCCTAATTTTAGCAATAACACTTCAATTAAAACAGATATATATTCAAGATTATATATAATTATAATCAAGATAATATATTATTTACACTTAAATCCAAACTATCATTAAAAGCAGATCATATTGCCGATAAAACTCTTTGGATTCAATCGAAAGTTTAAAATTGCACGTGATAAAAAAATGTACGAATTATTTTAAATCCTCATAATTACACTGTACATCTCAACCACCGTGAAAATTACAAGCACCATTTTTTCAACTGAACAAGGCTGGCTTGAAGGACCTTCAAAGCTTCACCAGGCTTAGTGGCGAATATAGAGGGCCCTCAGCCGAAATGGCATATATAACAAAGGTTCCGAAGTTGCTGAATCTTATTTTCAGCTGATGCTTCGCATGAAAATTCCACGAAATGAATTTAAATACCCAAACGTATTAACTAACTAACTAACTATATATTTATGCAACATATATGCGAACATAGATTTAGAATCTGTCAACTTCAGGTAAGTCCAACCAGCTAAAAATGACAAAAAAACGTCCCATACAGAACCTACGTATTTAATACCAAGGGTTTGAAGTAATATTCTCAAATTAACAACCGTCTGAGAATGGTTAACACAAAGAAAGCTAATATTACTTCTTAATTCTACACATGTGTATCTATATCAATTCAAATCAATTGTCAATTGAAGCGCATTACTTAAGAATGGCTTCATCTATTTAACTAATTCTTTTTTTTTCTTTGTAATTGTTAGGACAAGGTTTGTATAAAAGACAAGGTTTTCGTAGGCGGTGGAGCCACGATGAAGCTATCATTGGTTTCAGCATGAATAGGTCGGCTCGCTCGGGGTAGTACCACCCTCTCACAGAAAACCGACGTGAAGTAACAGTGCTTGCATTGTTGCGTTTCGTTCAGTCAGTGAGAGCGCCGGAGGCCCACCTCCCATCCCCTCCCATTTCCTCTCCTCTCTCATCTCCTCTAATTCCCCCAAACACAGGCTGGCAACGCACTTTCGACTCTCCCAGTGTTATTAGTGTCTATAGACGGTGGTGATCATTTAACATCAGGTAACCCACCAGTTCGATTGCGTCCTATGACATAAAAAAGGTCTCTGGAATTTTGATTAGAAAATCTCCGGATAAAAAAGTGACTGAATTAGTGAAACGGAAGACAGTGAGATCTAAAAAATATGAACAGAATCGACATATTGACTTCTTTATACTTTATAGCTTTGAGCACAATCTCAACTGACGTTAAATGACCATGTGGTCTGCCATGGTGAACACGTTAAACTTAGAGGACTAGCTCTCAAGTGCAGCTGGCCGAACGTGATGAGCACTTGGCGACAGATTTTCCACTTAAGGGTGGTAGCTAGCCAGACGGGTTTAGTAAAAATCCTACCACCATGCTATAGTTTCATCAGAATGGTTTCCTTCATCAAAAATACCCGTGGGTCGACGCGGTATTTGAAAATGCTCTCAAATGAGCCATCAGCGTTTTGTTGTCAATTGCTATTGTATTTTGTTACATGGTTATACTGCAAATGGGAAATTTCGTCTCATTTTTCGTTGTTAGTACACCGGTGAGAAGCAACTGCCAGTTAGTTTACTATAAATGTATATACCTTTGGATTAATGGATGGTGGTTTCAGATTAAATCTTTGAAGTTAAACTTCTTCTAGAAGCGCTATGAAATTCTAATCCGCAACCTATTTGTGTCACGAAAATTGGTAAGGGTGAACACTGTGTCGCGTAGAATGTTGATAACACCGATTCTCGTCCGATCACACCTTGGATGGGTGACCGTCTGGGAACACCGCGTAACGTTGGCTTTTTGTTGTACTTTTTTAATTAAAATGTTTTTCCGTATTACAAAATTTTGTTTCTTTTCTGTTACCTTTAATGATTTTGGTACTTTACAAATATATCGCGACATAAAAACATTTTTAGATCAACAATGTTTCCGTGGACCGTACAAAGGCGTGAAGTTGTTAAGTCTTGCAACATAACATGTTTAGCAATCAATTAACAAGCAATTCGCTTATCGAAGAAACTATGTACGCGGCCGTAAACGAAGTTCGAGTGGGTGTTTAGAAAGTTTAGATGAGATGTCGACATTTCTTTATATGTTTACGATCCGCTCTCCTCGGCGGATGCGCTATCCTTTTTCTGTATATTTTTCTTTACTACTTAGCCCTTACATGTGAAACAAGAATGCATATAACATACTAGCTTCAGCCCGCGACTTCGTCCGCGTGGAATAGTTACTTTAGGCTAACGCTAACTTTAACTGTCGACTTCGTTTACGTAGAAGGTGAAAATATTATTATATAATACGTACGTTAACCCCGACTTTGAAACACCCTTCGCTGCTATTCGTCTTAACGTGATGATATATATATTATATAGCATATAGCCTTCCTCGATAAATAATACAAGAATCTATAACGCTGAAATATTTTTTCAAATGGTACCAGTAGTTCCTGAGATTGGCGTGTTCAAGTAAACAAACTCTTCAGCTTTATAATTAGTATAGAAGTAAAGACATAGATTAGTGCGTCGTGCTAATGTAAAAAATAATTGAACCGTCACGGAACGCCTGGCATATGTGAAACATTAAAATTGTTTTGTATAACTTAAAAAACACATTAAGACAGGAATCAACTATGGCATAACGAAAAGATAAAGCATTACAAATTTGTTCCATAAAATAATTACTGTTTATTAATTTTATTACATAAATATTCCTTTATATTAAATACAATATACAACTAAGCGCAGGCGCGGTGTGTTTGGCGGCTTTATCAAAGGGCGCTAGGTCGTCGGCGCGTGCCTCCTAACACTAGTATAACGAGTGGCCGACAAAACAATTTGAATCTTATGTTTATACGAACAGGGTTGCAAATGTTTTTGGATATTTCGATAATAGTGCAAAGTTCGTGTTTTACGTCGCCACGTCGCGCCAAGCCAAAATCGGGTTTACCCGCGCCTATGTATGTTTCACATGAAAAAGAGTTAACCTTTCCCTGGATTTTCTGTGGATGAGAGACACCCTATGCCCTTGACAATGTGTATGTTAAATTATATGATGACCGGTTTAATAATTAATTATTCATTTTGTGAATATAAGTATAAATGAAGGTACCTATATGACGTCACTATTCCACAGGTCTGAATATTGTATTAAGGGCGTTACTTTTTATATGTTTTAATCTACGAAAAATCTTTCTTAATAACACTATTCGATAAATAAAGTAGATGTCATCGTGATAATCGAATAAATAACGTCGCCAAAATATAGATTCTAAATTTGAAAGTGACCATAATAACGTAAGTTATTCATGAATCTAAGAAGGAAAATACACTAGCATTCTCCCCACCCTTGTTCGCGCCTAGTATTACACCAATTAAGATTTCGCATGTCGACATAATCAAACACTATCTAACAGCGGCGGTCAATCGAATATGACCGCAACTATCAGTCCTTCTGTCGATAATAAGTCGACAAAACACTTCCCTATTAAATCTCGACACATTTACCGACTATTAATCTGACGCCTACATCTAAAAACGTTCGATCGATTTACAGTAAATAATTTCCAATGGTTATTTCACCGTGATTTATCTTTGTTTCTCCGAGAATTGTGTCGGTTTTTATAACAAAATCACTGAGCACACTAGTCAGAGAAAATATTGAGTGCGTTTTGATTTGAAGAGCATTTTACGAGCTTAATAATTCGTTTCGAATCGATTTTGATACAAATCCCACTGTACTTAGACGATGAGCGGAATCCAGTGGTAAGAAAAAGTGAAATTATATTGCCCTTCCGCGTATATTACATGGAACGCGACTAAATGCATTTACTGAATAATTTTCTTATACATATATGATTTAGGTAATATATTTATCTATACTTAATATTTTAAAGCTTAATATTTTAGAGTTTGTTTGATTGAAAACGCTAATCTCTGGAACTACTCATCCGATTCGAAACATTCTTTCAAGGTTAAATAACTCTTTTATCGAGGAAGGTTATATATTAAGGCTATATATAGGATATATATTATCATGCTAATATTAATAGGAGCGAACTACCAATGACAAATGTTTCAAAATCGTTTTTTTTTTCACTTTTGAGAGCTTCCGCTGCGTGTTAGCGTTAGCCCAAAGTAACTTTTCCATGCAGACGAAGTCGCGGGCAGAAGCTAACCCTTTTAAAACTGTTTTCAGACACAGGAACTGCTTCAACTCAGATGCCCATGTGCTTTCATATGGCTAATATAGCCGATTTTCTTATGGAACGTGCGTGCATATTGTGCATAAGTGAGAAACACTATTCTCGTAGGTATAATTGATTCCCGCTGGTGGTTGGGCTTTCAACTCATCACGTCTAATGTAAAGTGCAGCACGTCGATGTTCTTCGTAAATCTGGACTATAGTTGCCACATAAGCTCTCCATTCTGTACGTTTAGCTGCCAGTTTCACCCACTGTGTAGCTCTATGTTACACTTTTTCATATGACGTTACATCATGATTTATGTAATATATTATATCAGATCAATATGAATAAATATGAACAAAAGTATATACACAGTTTTGGTAGGTACTGTAACAGATGTATTCATTTACACCCTTTGTCTATGGTATATGTTTCAAGATAATCGACATTAAGGAGTAAAATCCAGTTGCGCGTGAGAGCTGACACGCACCATTTTTTTCATTTAAAATTATGGATTATTTCTGTTGTTTATATATGTGAAAATTCTTACGTATTTTATTTATACTTTTTTAGGCTGTATTTTGCTAATTGCAAGTTAATTGTTGTAAATTACTATTTTTCCGCGCCTTGTAATGAATGAGCAAATGATTGTAACTGAAATCGAATCAAAACGTTTATGAATTCACATGCGAATTTTTAAATACCACCGCCTGAATAAACTGTATCACATTTAACGAAATGATGTTCATATCATTATATTTATTGCAAAGTAAACAATTCTTTATAGCCTATTAGAAGGGATAAAGAGATAACATCATCACGGAATATCAATCAGTAGGATTGTCTCAGCTGGTTGAACTGGCATCGCCTGAAGACACGGAGGCGTGTACAGTTAACAACAATATTTACTATCACAACAGCTCGCGACTTTACGCCTACGCGTTCGCTCGCAATAGCCCTGGGAATGTCGCAATCATGATGCGTGCTTTGGACTGCACAGTTTTGATATTTGAAAGAAATTATAAATTCTATGAATTTCATTGTTACATAAAAGTCATACTATTTAGGATTTTATATGATGATGAAAGATATGCATATCATTGTCTCGGTGTTCATATTTCTTCAGATTTTTAATGATACCACTGCCCTTTAGCAAACCTTGCCTAAGGATTAGTGATAAATGTTTAAATTTCATTTTGGTTGTACTTACATTACTATCATTGTTAATATTTCAAAAACATTCTAAGTTTCACGGTTTAGTCTAATTTAAGAGTGGTTTTAGTTTTTTTTATAAGTTATTGAAGTGAAACTTCTTTATCGGCGTTGGAAAAAATTTACCGTCACATTTTTCCGTTACGCGCCATCTTTTTTGTATTCATGTCTATGATAATAAAATCCTTTTGTTTAAACTTTATCTAATTTAACTTTATTTTTTAATATATTAATGAAATTGTTTGCCATAAAGAAAGAAAGTTTTTTTTTTTTTTTTTTTTAACCAATTTCTGGAAAGTTGCATATAGATCATTTTGCGAAAAATAAGGCCTTAAACAAGTTTCACTTCTTACGTGTGTACACAAGTACACGCACACATTTTTCAGTAATTATGAATCGAAATGGATGCTGTTTATCCCAACTAGTCTCCAAAACGACTGAACGGATTTTGATGAGACTTTCCAAAGTATTATCTAAACTTCATATCATTACTAATTCTTTTGAGGCTTAGAACTCATGAAAAAATGTAACCCAAGTAATTTATAACCGATGAGAAGGTTAGTATTAATGACAAAATTACAACAAAAACATAGACAGTCTACAATAATCTAAAAGAAACACATATTTCCTGGTTATAAAGGATCTATTCCTCCAAAACTGTATTTTGTTTCTCGGGATGAAAAGTATCCTATATACTTTTCTATGTCTCTGATAACATGTAACAAACAAATAAATTCATTTTACCATTTATAATATTAGTTAGGATTAAACCCACGCTTTGTTCAAGATATATATATAAACGTTTAGTAAATAACATAAAAAAATAAACATGTTTGCGTAAGAATTACAAATACATATTATCAAGTACCAAACAAGCTCAAACGTTGTAGACGACACGCGCCGTCCAGTCTAGGGAAGTGGTTGTTGTTTCAATGGGACATCGTGTTATACACAATGACTGTAGGTTTAATGTGCCCTCGTTTCTTTCAACCTTGAAGCATCTCCTCCACGTTCCATAAACAAATTTTATATTAACATAAAAAAATTTAACGCCTCTTTTATATTAGGTGATTAAATATACAGAAAGAGTGGCAGAATCTGAACAAAGTCTGACTGCAGAAGTACCACCGCGACATCTGTTCCTGCAGCAAAGTAGCAGTGTTGGTGCTACGTGTTAATTTCGGCATTCAGTTCAGTTAGGGCTCCGGCCATTTGAATGTCGACAGAAATTTAATATTTTTAATAAATAAAACTTCTTTAGGCGCGTTGAGCGGTATTTTTTGGCAGGATATAAACTTATGATTTAGCGTGATGACATGGTAGTAAGCATGACCGACCGTATTACGCTTGAGCAACTTATGTCAGACTAGCGACGCACAGTGGGTGTAGCAGTCTGTGTACATGTAATATTAAAATTTTGCAGCTTATCACATGTTTGATTCATTAATAAACTTTATAAAAATGTATATAACTATTGCTGCGACTACCAGACTAATATTGATAATTCCAATACACAAATTACGAAATTTAAATAATTCACACTACAATTAATCTAAAAATTAAAAAGAGAACTTTTTTTTTTTTTTTTTCGAACTGACTATGCTATTGACCTGGCAAGGTCTTTACATTTTTTTTTTTTTTTTTTTGAACTGACTATGCTATTGACCTGGCAAGGTCTTTACAGCTTCACCGGACTACGCAAGGTCTTTACAGCTTCACCGGACTAATAAAAAGAGAACACAGTTATTCCATTGTTTTGAGTTTTCATTTATGTCGGCAATCCTTATGACTGAGTCGACTATTTTTTAACATTCTACACCAATAAGCGATTATCATTTTGGAATTCGTTATGAATGTGTAGAAAAACAATAAGTATACTGTTGCTTCTAAAAACGTAATAATTACTATTCCGCGAGTTTAGAAATCTGTGTTATATGTAACGTACTTCTTCGAAGTTTAGGTAAAGATACTAACTCTATTTATTCCTGTTTCTTTTATATGAAACCGTATAAAACATTTATGTTTATAAATAAGATATAATTTATAAGGGTATTGTTTAAATTATAAAATAATGTGCCAAACTTAACTCAAAAATCAGTTAATCTTGAAAAAGTCCGCCGTCTGAGAGGTGTTTCACCAAGCACTACACAAATGAACAAAGATGAGCGGCAGAAGATAGATATTATTGACATATGTTTTAAAATAAATACATCAATAAATTACGTGATTTTTTTTTATTAAACCGTACAAAAAACGGTCCGAGTAAATCCGCCCTGGCTGTAGTAACCGCAAAATCAATACAGCTCCGTCTGTTTCAATTCGTATCGAAATACCAGAGCTATCAGTAAAATTGGTTTGGAATATCCTTCACATAGAAATTTCTTTTATAAATTCGATAGAAGGAAAATAATAAAGAAACGTTTGCTCATTTCGATTGATAAATAAACAGACCTGTTATAAAAATGTTATATTAAATATACATCTTAATATATATATTTCTTGTGTGCGTGTGTATGTGACTGAACTCCTCCTAACGACTGGACCGATTTTGATGAAATTTTTTGTGTGTGTTTGTGGAGATTCGAGAATGGTTTAGATTGACAATTGGACTCGGTAGGTGGCGCTGCAGTTGACTTTTAGGATTTTTTTTATTATCAAGGCAGGACAACGTCCGCCCGGTCCGCTAGTCTGTATATAAAATTGCGACATGCGTGTATGTTAGTAATTTTTTTACAGCTAAACATTGTGACTTATTTTGGTTATATTTTTTTTGTTACTATGGAGTCTCATGCATGGTTGTTAGTTATATTTCCTAATTATTAGAAATGAAATAAAATAATTGATCACTCCTTATAACACAAAATATATGTTGCAATTTAAATATATTCCACTCATTGTATGTATAATTTTAATCTTTAACATCTGTCTCTATCGCACTTGGTCATAGGAATGTGCTCTATTGCATCTGTCATTTCTTTTTGTAATATTTTTTGGTTTGTTAATATATATTTGATATTTGAAAAATATTAATTAATTCGTGGTAATAGACGTAATAGTAATATGAATGATAATATGTGAATAAATAAAGTGTAAGAAGTTTTGCTTGCATAGTTTGTGCAATATCTCATAACACAGAATGACGTTTGAGGCACTCTATAAATCGATCAGTACATGACATGCTTCCATTAACGCTAACACGATACTGAGATCACGTTAGCTAGATAGCCGAGTTTTAACAAGGCGTTGTCGAAACGCTTATGACGTATCTTCAATCTTTTACTTAATATTAATTAACACATTTTTAATCTTAACTTGATAATTGGACAATGGGAAATCAATAGTAGACAAAATATCCTACTATAAATTCTAATTCCAAACTGCGTATTACAGTGCGGAATACATAATAAGTACAATCATTCAAATGATACACATAGCGACCTTGGCTGCTCTGCGGAGCGCCTTTCACGTTACCACTACTCCGCGGCCAGCAGTAATGCGACATGCGATAGATGGACGTAAAAAAATGAGGCGATGGAAAAAGTTTCACTTTAAAACATGTTTCAACATGTAATGACCACAATCGATTGTGCAAAGTAACGTCCACTATAATATTATATAGTGGTCGTAAATCAGTCGAAAAGCCTTATTTATAATTAAACACAGAATGCCCTTTTACGTTTCCAAGTACTTCATTATACCGTAAAGTCACATACGCCTTGTTTATTTGGCCTACTCATCTCACTACGGTTAGTCGTAACGTAAATATTTGAACGGTTTTAAACGGAGTAACATGACATGTGGTGAGAGATGTATGGAAACAATGGTCGATGCAGTCAGTTGGTAAACTAAGACATAAATAGTATACGTCCTTTGGGTTAGTTGGTAATCGATTTTATAAAGAGGGCAAAGGGTGATACGACGTACCAGTTGTTCCTTACGGTATGCTACTATTCAGTGTACTCATACTATTAAGCGGATTGGTTGTACCCAACTAGACCTCGTGACTCAGTGGTAGTTAGACCTATTATTAAGCCCAGAGATCGCAGATTTGATCCCCGCACATAATTTTTGTGCCTTCAACAAATGATTAGTTTTGTGTCTGGGTCTAAAATATCTATCACTACATATTATAAAACAAAGTCCTCTGCTACGTCTTCGCGATAAGCTCAAGAACTACTGAACGGATTTTCTTGCGATTTTCATCAGTAGATAAAGTGATTCTTGAGGAAGGTTTAGGTATATAACTCGTCAAGATTTTTTTAATTATTAGGGCGGGACAATGTCCGCATGGCCCGCTAGTATATGTATATATCAAACATTTGTGACTTGATGACGCCTGGAAATGATGCCCCTCTCTGTGCATTCACCAAAAATGAATGTAACAGTATTTGTTTATAAAAATATGTTTTACTATGCTATGTATAATGTAAAGATAAACCAAATCGAGTTTCTTGCCGGTTCTTCTTGATGACTGGGTTGTTTTCCGAACCGGTGGTAGTTTTGAAGTTCATAAGTGCCTTCTCAGGGCCTAAATTGAATAAAGAATGTTTGGATTGACTTGATTTATTAACTAGAATACAATCTATATTTTGTTCGGAATGAAATTTAATCCGTATATAAAAAAAAGTAATCTATTAATTCGTCTCAATGAAGGAGGTGATGCATTCTTCCCACAGTGATGTTTTTAGACTGTACTGTGCTGACACTTTGTCGTATGCTGGCAAAAAAGTATCTTTTTTATCAGAATCTATCTACATAAACAAAAATCAATTGTTTAATGTACGTTCGCTTCAGAACGACTGTACCTATTTGATCAAATATTTTGTTGTTGTAATTGCCAGGACAAAATTTGTATATAGGAATTTAGTTGAAAAACGGATAAACGTGTTACAGAAATAGCTTTTAAGACAAAACAAAGTCGAGAAATCTTCAATTATCGATTCTGCCAATTGACAGAATTTTGACAATTGACAATTTGACAATTAGCAAAACAGGACCGGGCAGTTAATCTGTTCTAATAATTTGTAATACGTTTCTTCGACCATTTATTCAACTTAACAATGTTCTCAATTCTGGTAGCAGAAAACTAAGCGACAGAAGAATCTCCAGCTGAGGTGACCAGCTAGCTGCAGTTCAGTGGGTTACCCCACAGACAGAAACCGTCAGAGAATCATAGTATTGTCTAGCAGTATATCACGTTGGAAACTTACTATAGCTATTCCTCGTAATATCTCCTTACATGTTTCTCGAGATTGAATGGAATTAGCCCGTCAACGAATATCACTATTAAGTAAATTATCGTAGATGTCAACCTATTATATACATCGCTTCAGCTTATAAGAGACCCACTGCAGGGTCATAGGTCTATTACCGAAGGAAGGTATGGGAATAATCACTACGCTAGCCCACGACGCATTGGCGATTTCAAGCTCCAAGAATTCAACAGTTCTATATTTTCACACATACGATGGTACTATAAAAACATTTCTCAGAATTCTCAGGTTCAGGTTTCTTTACAATGTTTACCCACATCGTTAGACGATAGTGGTGTCGTCACTCGTACCTATCAGGATTCGAATCTGTGTACTTCGAATTGACATTCCACTAATCAAATCACGACGACCGTGGCCGATAATTAACTTTTGTTTTTATTTTTATAATTTCGCGTCATGACATGCGCTAGTAAGCACTAACCGTACATCGCTTGCGCGGCTTGCGTCAGATTACAGACGCGTAGTAAGTATAATACGCCTGTTATGTGGACATCTAGTATTGGTATTTTTTTTTAAATTGTACACCTCATCATACGTTTGATGAATTAATAAACTGTATAAAAAAGTGTGTGTGTACTTATGTACACGCGTTCGAAGTTACACTTCTTTGGCGTAACAAGATAAAAATCTTTTCAATAATTTTATCTTCCGCCTTATTCTACCTTTGTAGAAAAAACGACACTAACAATAGAATAAAGGTATTTAATACATTGAAAGTTTTAATACAAAGAAATACAAACAACAAATGCAAAGAAACAAAATGTTGACTATAGCTAACTTCAGGGTTCGTGACTGTGTGCGCGCGAATCATAATACCATAACCTAACGCGCCAAAAGAAGTATAACTTCAAAAGTATATAATTGTTATTAGGGATGCCGATAAATATGAAAGAGAGATTAATAATAATAATATCAATTTACAAATTATAAAATTTAAATAATTCACACTATAATTAATTTAAAAGAAATCACAGTTTAATTTGCATCGTTTTGAGTTTTCACTTCTGTCGGCAGTCCTTATGACTGCCTCGACTTTTTTTTTCAATAATTTGTCATCGTTTACTTAGGGATGACTTTTAATAATTAAATTGTTAAATGTTATAATTATAGCCATCTCTTAATTACCAGGAGACGTTTAGCGTACAGGCTGAACTGAGACAAGAAAAAAGCAAACAACAATTGCACGGCTGGAATGTGAAAACATGTAATAAATCACAGTTTATGCGCATATGCATTTAAAATATCGCGTGACGCAGTACCCCCTCGGCACGTCCATTGATCACTATTTATAGAGAATCGTCGCATGATGTGATTTCGCTAACTAAGCTTGATCGACTGAATAGATTTAAATTGCCCCACGTTTCTACGTTCAATGGATAGTCGAGTGTGCAACCAATTTTGAGTAATCACTTCAAATGTACAACATTTCGTTTTGTTCAGTCTTTGATAGATCGTTAAGAACAAGGTGTTATGAAAATTCGGTCGTCGGATGAGCATTAATTGGCAGAAGTTCAGTAATTATTGATGAGTATATACATATAGATAATGAATATACATCTATCCTTAATATTACAAAGATGAAAAGAATTTTTTATTTGTATAAATCTCTGAAATTAAAACTCAGATTAGATTTTTTTTAATTATAGCGGTCAAACGAACAGGCGGGTCAGCTGATGATAAATGATCGCCGCCATCCATAGACACTATTAACACCAGAGGAGCCGCAAATGTGTTGCCGTCCTGTGTTGAGGGGAGGGAGGTAGGGGAAATGGGGGAGGAGGAGTGGAGAGGGGGCGGGGAGGTGGATATCTGGCGCTCTCACTAATCGAACGAAACACAACAGTGCAAGCACTATTACTTCACGTCGGTTTTCTATGAGTCAGGTGGTACTACCCCATTCAGGCTGAAACCAATAATAGCTTCAGCGTGGCTCTACCACCGACAAACTTGCGTACCTACCACCTATTTTTACATTTTCTAGACATTTAGATGGAGTATACGTTATCTAAGACCATACTACGATAATTCCAAATAAAATGTAGATTAGAAAGAACGTTAAGCGAGACCGAATAGTGCGAGAGGACCGTGTGATGCGGCGCAGGATGTCGGAGACGAACTCGGAAAAAAACTTTTGATATCACAGTGCTAGCTTTGAGATAATCATACATATATTTTACGTGTTTCTTATGCATTGCAATACAATTATATGGATAAAGGATTTTTTTTTATTGTAGAAAACCATTTTAGTTCCTAGAGTTAGAAGTTTAACAGATAAAATAACTCGAGTTAGAGGTAATAAGAAGTGAAAATCTGTATGGTAATTAGACACAGAACATTTTATGTCACACTGCTATTTTTCATATGAAATCTAAAATAATTTTGTAACTATGAATTTCTGTCACTGTTATTTTACGTATGTAAATAACTTTGTAATCTGATTTCATTACGAATCTTTATTAATACCATGGTTTGTTGAAATTATAAATTTATATAACTGCTATTTCCCATTTCTAATTGTGAATTCACATTTTCTATATTTTCCGAATAGTTTTAACATGTGCTATTTACTAAAAATCTTAAAATATAGCAAATCATCATTTATCGCCTGGTAAATAGCACCGATATAAAAGTTTAATTTCACTGTTACACAATTACTTCAAAATAACTGAAATTACAGTAAAATGTCAAATACCTAACTGATCAACATACATTTTAAATATAGCAAATTATCATTTATCGCCTGTGAAATAGCAGTGATATAATAATTTAATTTCACTATACTATTACTTTAAAATAGCTAAAAATTGTAGTAGACTGGTATAGGCCAGGCATTGTACGTAACTAATCAAAATAATAATAAATACGTTCAATCAAAGTTCCATAAAAATTCACATAATATTTAAGAAAATTCAAAAACTTGAACATTATTCCATAAATAACCGTGAAAAAACACTTTATCGTTGTTATATTTAAACACTTTTGTACAACGTATATCAAATTACGCAAGAGCATAGTGCACACAGACAAAACAGATATCTGCGTCTGAACTCTCTGAAGTCAGTGTTTATCGTCTGTAAATCAGCTTGTGAAACGTTCAACGGTATTTTAGGATGATGTGCGCGTTTCCATTGACATTCCTTACAGTTAGACGATAATTATATTATGTATTTGATTTACGCCAAAAAAAATGTGTTAAAATTGAAAATCAATATTTACGCAATATTATGTATTATTCTCTTCGTTATGTACATACTTCTTGCAAAAAAATTCAACGAAGTTTCATTTATAGACATAAAACGTCGTAAACGGTTTCAATAAAAAAAAATCAGTTGGTATGATAAATTAAAAAGTATTACCTTCAAAATTATAAATGTCAGAGTGTATTCAGTTCAAAAGATTTTTTTATTTAAAATTAATTTGTCTAAAAAAATTACCATTACAATTTGCGAAAAAACATGCTAAAATGTGATTAATAGAGAGTAGAACTCACGGTCAGAAAAATCCGTACCATTATATATTTGAAATAGTATTTCATTAATGAAAGTATTACTTAGCGGAAATTCATAGTACCATTTTCATAAATAGCTAAAGATGAAACACGGGCGGCGAAATATTTGCACAGTATGTTTTACTAACTATTACCGTAGGTAGCGCTGGGACCCGCTCGCCCGAATTACTTTTACATTTTTCTCCTCCAAAATGGCCCCATTTTTTTTTTCCAGGGATAAAATAAGAAGGGGCTTGGCCGTATCCATATGTGTTTCTATTTTTCATTAAATTCGTCAAATTTGTTTGCCGGAAGTCTGAAGACATAAGTAAAATCGGCCGATTTTTTGATATTTGAAAGCTTCTAGTTCTTATAATAATTGATTTATGGATAAAATCATAACATAGAGACATGGTAGTGGTAGATATAGATAATACAATATAAAAAAATATTTGCTCTAGTGTCAATATCGAGAGAGGAAAAAAGTAGAATACATTTGTATGGAAAGAGCGCCGCCCGCGTTTCCTCTTAAAATTTCCGTAAGGCGGCAACTCATGTTTAGGTACTTTAAATAAAAATTAAAATTGTGCACAGCATAAAACTTATTAATTACAACAGACGATTTGAGACTACGAGACCCGGAGAATAAAGCCCTATAGGTTTAGATAATAAATTAGTAAACCAATTTTTTTTTGTATAAAGCTCTGTATCTCCGCAGTACGTTAACTTATTTTGTACAGCAGTACGGAGTCATTGACATTAGTATAGGCTATTTATTTAAAGTAAATACCTGAACAGTTTTCGAGAAAAAAATCTTGACACACGGACAGACAACAGAGGATTTTGTTTTTAAATAGTGAATTTCAGACAACTGCAACTATTTTCGTCAATATAGTAGGCTAAATTTTCTCGTAAGTCAATGGGAACAGAACGCGAGGGTCAGTTCCACGTGCCGCGGCGTTTAACAACTTTTTAATTTATGTCAGCCTCTAGTACTTTGGAGTTAAAATTTATTATTTTCCTTGAGAGCAATTTAACGACTCTCTGTCGGTATCGCCGGCGTTAGTTTATAATTGAGAACAAATTTGGACTCATCTAGTCAAGGCCAAAAATCGTCGATACAAATTAGCTCAAAGATAACGGGGTACATCGTACCTAGACATAGCAAACAGACACATGCAGATCACCTGCAATCGAAACTTGTTTATCATTAAAGCACCAGAATATCAACATTAAATGTTCCCATTACATTTTAATACTCTAACAAACAACTCATAATTGCCGAGGATTCCTCAAGTTGTATTTCGTTCACATAAACCTTTGCATTAGTATATAAGTAACCCTCTAATAAAGAGCAAAGTTATAGCAATTTCCGAATATAACCACTTACAAACAAGGCTTAGGTAAGCATCTACAGTACTGTCTCTGTATGTACATATAATACCAAAATGAGTTTAGTTTATATGATAACTTGTACATAATATGATTAAAGTGAATTTTTGCCAGTTCCAATATTTTCAGAGTTTGAAATGAATAAAAGGTATGAATTTGCGGGGTGGTAGGGTGTCTGTACCCGACTGGATCGCGACCACCGTACGCCAGGTGGAACACACGCCATAGTGGCACGTTTGGGCGTGTCGCGTTCCGGGATCAGCCGGTGTATATCCAGCAACCAGGGGGGGGGAGCTGTCCCTAACTGGGTCGCTTTCAGGCCGGCATGACAGCGGCGACCGGCGATGGATAGTATGTCTTTCGGCGGTCGCCATTGTTTTTGGATTGTACTGTGCTTACCATCAGGCACAGTACAGTCACTTTGCCGAGCTATTTATAAAAAAAAAAAAAAGAATAGAACATAATATATTTATAACATAAAACAGATGCACACAGCTTGTTACACTGTATGTAGCAGTATGCAGTTTTGCACAGAAGTTCATTGTATTACGTACGCTAACACTAAAGAACGATTACTAAACTTATCAATCTTACGGAGGTTAGAAGAGGTCTAAAATATAATGACTCCCGCGATTTTGCGGATAGCAAAGTCAACAGAACATATAGCTAGTCAAGCAATTAATCGACACTGAAAATTGAAATTGAAAACCTAAAAAAAATGTTGGCAAAAAGGTAAAGCAAATCATTTGAACTAAAATTACATAATGGTGTAAGCAAAAGGATTACTGCGCTAATATACGCTAATAAAACATTAAAACCCTTGAAACGATGACGGACGATTATGGATGGATGATTAATAGCGCGTTCGGCATCGTGTTGATCGACGTAGGTTCAAATCCTTACGGTGAAGGAAAACATTGTGAAGAAACCATAGCATGGTGGTAGGGCTTTGTCTAAGTCCGCCTGGCTAGCTACCATCCTCAAATGGAAAATCTGTCGCCAAACACCTGTTGGTATGTTCTGACAGCTGCATTAGAGAGCCAATCCCCAAAACTTAAAACAAAGGAACAATTGGCTTCTATCTTGAATTTTTAAATCTATTATAGTCTCAATTATTGAAATTTTATAATTTGTGAATTGAAATTACTAACAATATCCTAGTTATCACATCTATTGGCACTCCAAGCATTAATTATATACAATTTTATACTGTTTATTAATTGATCAAAAATATTACGGGCTGCACAAGGTCAATACAAATTATCAATATTACACGTACACAGGCAATACGTCACGAGCATGTCAAGGTCATCGGTGACGCGAATCCATAAGATTTTCTCCTACCAAAAATCGTTCAACGCGACTAAAGAAGTGTTCGCTTTAGGAAGTAGAAAATACTGTCCCTCTTTCGGGTGCAAAGTCAGAACAAACCCATAATTACAGTGAACGAAACAAAAGCCGGTATATGACCTCGTCTAGAAATCGCATATGGATAAATCGTAGAGCGTCTCATTGTTAGAGTTTTGGCAACCGACCGCGTTTCAGTTCGCAACAGTTCGGGTGTCAATGCCAGGGTCTCCGTTGAATGAAATACTATTTACAAACAAACACCTTTTGTATATCGCGGGAAATTGAATGGATTTATTCTTTACTAGCTGTGCCCGCGGATCCGTCCGCGTGAAACCTAATATAAAAAAAACAATGATAAATAAAATCATCTGAATGTACTAAGTCCATTTACTTATCTTTTCTCTCGTACTTAAGTCGCGTCGTCATTAAAATTACAATAACTTTTAATAGAATGAGCCGATTTTAATGAAACAAAGACTAAATATTACTCAAGGGTATGCTTTATGATTTTCTTGGTGAGGTTTTATCGTTAACGTAGTACTTTAGTAGTGATACGGGTTCAAATAAACAGGATTTCACTGTTTACATGTAAATAGAATATATGTACAGCTAAATAATATGAAATAACAATTAATAGAACACGTTAAAAACATTTTTCAATTCAACTATATAAATAACAAAAAAGTCTACAACAAAGGCAGCCTACTGTTCCCATAATATAATTTTAATATTTGTTCCGTTTGTTATCTTTCGACGTAAAATTATACGCTGTAATATTTAATTTACGAAAATATCAAATTATTCATGGAAATAATAATTATTTACGAATGATACGTGACTCCTTACTTCTAGAAGTTTTGCTTGTATAGTTTGTACAATATCTCATAACACACGAGGGTATTTTGACAGTTTTGGGGCATTCAATGAATTGATCAGTACACAGCGCACTCCCGTTACCGCTGTCACGATACTGAGATCACTATTGGCTATCTAGCCACAGTTTGACATGCCCCGCTTGGAGCACGTATAACGTATCTACGTCTTTTCACTTGTTTGTTGTTACAACACATTGGTTGTGTGTGAATTTGTGATATTTATTCGTATGTCATATAATAACAGTATTTCTTTTTAAGTCAAATTATAATTATGACTAAATAATACGTAATTGGCAAATAGAATCGAACAAGATTAATACGATAGTAACAATTTAACCAAAGGTGCGAAATTTCGTTAAGGACATTATACGATAAATATCTGATTTTTCTTAAATATTACTCAATATCGAACGGTATTTCTCAACCAAATATGAAATTCAGTACCAGAAATGTAATAAAAACATATAATCCCTCGAGTTCCGAATTAAGATTTCAATCTCAAAACGGAGGATGCCATGTTTTTAAAACTGTCTCTTAACAAGTATATCATATGGTCTACATTTGTGTGGAACTTAAACCATTACGTTTCTCGAGATTCGAGGGATCAATGCATGCGAATGAATGCAAAAATACCGATTAGGCACAGGATTACTTAGATTAGGCGTAAAATTCTTTCTACGTACAAAAAACGCTTAGATATTGACGTTTTTCACTATAAACATAAATCATTATTTATTTTCTATAAATATATTTGCGGGAGTTTTGGCGGAGTCTTGGAATATCATGTAGTGGACTTTATATTTTATTCATAATCGTGGTAATTGGCTCTATAGTTTGTAGTATTGGTGGTGTTTTACGTAATATGGTTTGGAAGTTGTGCACAAGTGAACTGGATTCGAAATAATACCACGGAGCATGGATTCTGACTTGCCACAAAAACTCCGTGGAAAGTTCTAACAAAACGGCCACCATCTTGTTAGTTCATTGAAATAATCGCAAGAAACTTGTAATACCATTGCCTACTCAACAATGACAGTAATAATCTGAAGATCGGTTGCCAAAAAAAAAACGTTTGTAAATAACAAAAAAATCATAATTCTAACACTTACTTTATATTACACAATTACTAAAAGTGAACGTCCAATAAATCTATTAACGTCACATAATCTACGTATGCAAATGAGTGTAATATCTAGGCTAGATTATGTCTAACATTGCCCCACAATTTCCTAAGTAACTCGTCAGGTAAGCAAGCCTGTTGATACAACAAGGTAACTGACCTTACGTAAACCAACATCGATAATTTCTTATCTTTTGTAATATTTCAATAAAATGTTAAATTATATCTTATCTATATATTTCGTTACTTTATGATTAAACGTGAGATTGTTATAATTTATAAATTGAATTATCCAATATATTACTTACAAAGCGACAAAACATAACCTCAAATCGAAATTTTGTCGCCCAAAAAGTTTGTTGCGGCTGCTGCATTCGAAAGTCAGGCCTAATCATATTATCCTATTTTTATATTTCCAATTTCACTGTAGTAAAAAAGACAAAGTGAATTAGGAACAATGCCAACCACAAAAATCGAATTCCCATTGATAATTGTCGACGTCATGTCGACGCGGCCTTCTGGCAGCATTGCAAATATTAGGTAGGTACAGAAAATAAATAGTCACGTGAATAACCGAGTTATTATTAAGCTAGCGTCTGAACGGTACTCCGTTCTCATTAACTACAATATAAAATATCAATTAAATTGAGCCTATGCTGCTCAAAGAGAACGTAGCTTTTGATTTTTTTTGAGTCCATCGAGTAGTCTCAAAAATTAACTCCTTCCTTAAATACTATGGATGATACGTGATAAAAAAAATCTAGGCTATATTGGTGTCTGATATAAAAACGTTCTATATTCGATTACAGTACATTTTATAGATTATATTACAGTAATTCAACAAAAAACGATGATCTCGAAATATTATATAATTATTAACTTCGAAAAATTATGCAGTTAAATTGGGAAACAAATTATTTATTCTGTTTTAGAACCGACCTTCGTATACCGAAAGATGTTGAATGTTATTTTGATGTTAAATATTATAGTGAATTTTACTTTGCACTTCCGCCTTGAATTGATTGACCACTACTACTACAACAAAAAGTAAAAGTGCAAAGTAATATCCACTATAGTATTTAATTATCGATTTCCGCAAAGTAACGCTTTCTTCAACCAAAAATTATTTTGATATATTGGTATATCAATATATTTAATGTAAAATAAAAAAGGAATCACATATTCTTATAGGAATACTTTATCTATATACTAACTGCCCGCCCTGGCTTCGCTCCAATGTACTAACGAAGAAAATAAGACTAAATTTTCCCTTTATAATAAGATCACATAATTAGATAAAATGGCAACTGAACGTCAATCTGTCAATATTATTAAAGATGCCCGCTATCTTATATCTCATTCAATCACTTTTTATTTGGTGAATTGTTGACTCAAATTATTCACTTCGTACGATTTTTCAAACATTTTCTTTCCTGCACATCTTGTCCAGACAATTGCAAACACAACAAAAAAGAAATTAACCATATATGTTCAGCCGTTTTGAAGTGATGTGGTTGTATACATTCAACAATTCCCTCAGATACCTTATTTCACATTTGAACAACAAACACGGCAAGGCAAGTGTGAGAACGGGGGCCGGTATATTATCAGTTAAATTGATTACACTGATTCGAGTTACGTAGAGGGCAAACAGCTTACTGATAATAAAACTGAAACAATATATCTAAAAATTGATAGAGCATTCTCGATATAAAACAACTGAAGACTGAAGATACCATCTTCAGCCGCATCGTCACTTGATTAATTGAGCGATATTTATTTAATTTATCTGTATACCTCTTGAAAGTAGACTAAGCGTCCAAATATTTTTTTTAATTTTATTGTTCATTTGTTTTATTTCACCAGCTAGTAAATAAATAAACATAGACTTTTCAGTTTTTTATAGAACATAAAATACACGTATTCAGAAGCGGAGCGACCAAACAGAATCTAGCAAAATACTCATACTCAAAGGCGGAAAGACTAGATAAAATTCATCATTCATCAAATATAATCTAGTTGAATATATAATATTGTTTAAAGGCAGAATGATTCAATTAGTCTAGTAAAATAACCGTAATAAGAAGCTAGCGAACTAAACAGAATTCAGCAAAATACTCGTATTCAGAAGCAGAAGGACTGGATACAATCCAGCATTACATTTGTTTTCAGAAGCGGGACGACCAAATACAATATAATAGAATATCTAATGTTATTTAAAAGCAGGGTGGTTAAATAGATTCTAGTAAAATAATCGTATTCAGAAGCGGAACGATTAAATGGAATCTAGTCCACTAATCGTAATTAGAAGCGGAACAACTAAATAGAATCCAGCGAAATAAGCGTATCCACAAGCAAGACGATTAAATAAACTAAACGTTATCAGAAGCGCGACTATTAAATAAAATCTAGCAAACTTATTGCAATCAGAAGCAGGACTATTAAATAGAATCTAGCAAACGAATCGTAATCAGAAACGGACGGACTAAATAGAATCTAACAAAATAATCGTATTCAGAAGTAAAACGGTTAAATAGAATCGACTGGAATAGTGTATAGATCAGCTGACTCAATCGTGTTACAAATCCATCGTAAATTTCACATAACGATATAACTGTAAACATTATGAGTTTCCATCATCGCAAACGCACTGCACAGACGGGCGGTAATAAATTTTATATACCTACCTGTCTCAATAGAAAACATTCGTTTCGCAAAATTTATGGAAATACCATGAAATTGCGGATGTAACTCCGAAATAGAATAACGTTATTAAATTATAGGAACAAGTTTAAAATATTTATGGTGCTTAGAAGGTCGACAAGTTTTAAATGTTATATTGTAAATGGTGTTTACATGATTTCAATAGAAAATGTAGGGCTATAAAGAAAACCGAAATCGTATTTCAAATAGATTGAATTAGAATGAAATTTGTATAGAGATTCTTCTGTTTTATTTATCACTAGCTGTGCCCGCAACTCCGTCCGTGTGGAACCTAATGTAAAAAAAAACACTAACTAATAAAATCATCTGAATGTATTAAGTCCATTTACTTATCCACTTTTCTCTCGTATTTTTTTTTAACTTTATTTTTGGCAACCAATCTTTTAAATTATTACTGCCATTGTCGAGTAGTTAATAGTATTACAAGTTCTTCTTCGTTCCATTTTTGGCAACGAGTCTTCTAGCAGACTATTACTGCCATTGTCAAGTGAGTATCGATATTACAAGTTTCTTGATATAATTTCAATGAACTAACAAGATGGTGGCCATCTTGTTAGAACTTTCCATGGAGTTATTGTGGCATCTCAGAATTCATGGTCCGTGGTATTATTTTCCATTCACTTCACTTATGCACAATAAACAAACTATATTACATAAAACACCACCAATTTTACACAATATAGAGTTAAGTAAAACAAGATTATGAATAAAATATAAAATCCACTACATGACAGACCAAAATCCCTCCAAAAACTCCTCCTCTCGTAATTAAATCGCGTCGTCATTAAAATTACAATTACTTATGATAGAGTGAATCGATTTTAATGAAACCGAGACTAAATGCTACTCGAGAATATAGTTTATGATCTTGGTGAGGTTTTATCGTGAACGCAGTACATTAGCAGTGGTGCGTGTTCAAACAAACATAAAGACAGACAGACAGACATTTCTAAAAATGATTGAAATGTATTTTATTACTTATTCCAAGACACCCACAACAATTTTTTTTACAAAAACCTTAAAAATACAGACACGTTAGATTTACATTCTTATTATATGTATAGATACAGACTATCGATCCAACCCGTCTTCACACGGGTGCAATGTACTAATGTGGTATCAGAACGTCACGATTAAACTATGTATACCATTTTTTGGTGATTTAATATTTAGAGTCAAAGTCATAGAAGCTATGTAAGATTCTTCGCGTGAACAACTTTAGTCTTGTTACGCGTAATTATGAATACGTGATATCATCCAAGTTATTTATTGAAATGGTATGTTGTAAATAATCGTTTTTATTTACATTAAAAACGCAAAGTAATATATTTAATGAAATAAACTTTTAATATTATATTTGTCAAAATAGCGTCAGAAATAACCAACGATTTTCATAATAATTTGTAGAAGATAAAAATGATTACTGTGGTAATTCTTAAGAGATAGATATAAACCGTGTCAGACCTTTTTATAGACATTTTTAGGGCATACAATTCCATAGTACATTATTTTGATGAGATATTCATAACATTATCTGATTTTTGGGAAAATATTAGTTAATATAGGCCTTTGTTCTTAGCATTACAATGTGTATTTATCTAATGATTAAAAAAACTCATTGCCGCCATCTACATGTCGCACCGCTCTCATTTCTACCTAAATTACTGTGACACTGACAGAGATATGTACAAAGTTGCAACATAAAACGGAATGGAACAGGCTAAAAACATTCGCCATCGTATTTAGAGCAATTATTTAACCATAAAACGTTGACCTCTCGCGTCTCCCGTCACTAGCTCGTACCGAATTACGTGAAAAAGTTACGGAGGTCCGTTTAAATTGGCCGCAAAGTATATCGAAGTCTGACGGCGGGTTGGCGAGAATCCAAAACGGCCGATATTACAGCATTTTATTATAATCTTTATTATTATGTTATGTTTTATGAGAACACACGTTTGGACATAATTAGAGTTGAATAAACGCGTACTACTGCTGTAATAAATACAATATTACTGAGTAGCGGTTAACTCAGAAATGATAGTCAAAATATCCAAATAAACAAATCCAGAACGACTTGGATTATCCTTTGTCTCGGACTGTCTAATAATAGTTACAACATTCTTCTTCTTACTCTTATTCCACCTAAGTAGGGTCGGCACAACATGTTTTCTTTTTCCACTCTCCCCCGTTAGATGTCATCTCAGTATTTACCTTTGTACCTTTAATACGCATGTCATTTTTCACAAAATCCATCCATAGCTTTTTCGGTCTTCCTTTACTCAGATATCCATCCACTTTCATGCTCAAAAGTTTTCTAGTTACATGACTTTCATCTCTTGTATAAATAACATGCCCGTACCATGTTAATCTACAACTCCTCGACTTCTTTGTCACTCTATTTTTAAATTTCCCTCTTATCCATTCTCGTTACACCACACATCGATTTTAACATTTGCATCTTTGCCACATGCAATCTTTCTTCATCCGTCTTTTTTTTATACCACGATGGTAGCAAACAAGCATGCGAGCCGCCTGATGTTAAGCAGTCACCGCAGCCTATGGACGCTTGCAACACCAGAAGTGTCACATGCGCGTTGCCGACCCTTTAATGTCCTATTTACTTTCCCCTTAAAGAACTCCATACTGTAGTCCCCAGGAAAAGCCTCAGCTGGAAGCTCATTCCACAATCGGAGTGTTCGTGGGAGGAAACTCCTCTGGAACCGGACCGTCCGAGACCATTTCGGTTCCAGGGTGTAAGGGTGAATTCCCTGCCGATGTCGAGCGGTACGATGATAGAAAGTAGACAGGCACAATGTTGAGCAATTCCGTCTCTTTCATAGCCTAGCACTCGGTTCCATATAACACGACTGAAATTATGAAAAACATCTCGCCCAAACAAAAATCGGCTGAGTGCCTTAAGCGCTCGCCTTAGTAGTCCGGTGAAGCTGTTAAGACCTTGCTAGGTCAATAGCGTAGTCAGTTCGAAAAAAAAAAAATGAAAAACATCTCACTGTACTTCAAGTCTCTTCAGTACCCGTTATTTGATTGGGCAAGTCGAGAAGAAAAGTGAGACGTCCGAATAAGGTTTGCTTCGGTATTGTAAAGCGTTATCGCGCAGTCTAATGACAGCGATAGACAAAGACAACGATATAGGCAACCGAACTTGCCGACTATCTCGGTCTTTTTATCAACATGACGTGCTATCCGTGTACAATACTTTGAGGTTAACATCTATAGGTAACTAACTGCGCACGATTTTATCCGCATTTGAGTTTTTCCTGACTTGCGTCTCGCACTATTAACTTCCCATCTAGCTTTACATATTCTATGACCTATAATTTATATGGCAATTTCTCCACTCCTAAGGGCTGGAGTGTGTTATTAAATAAACTATAATCTTCTTCTATAAACAGAATATAATATGCACGAGGATTTTTTTTTTGTAGTCCGGTGAAGCTGTTAAGACCCTACCAGGTCAATCGAGTAGTCAGTTCAAGCAAAAATAAACGAAGAATTTTTCTCTTCTGACTCATAGTACTCGAGATTAGCGCGTTCAAACAAACAAAAACAATCTCTTAAACTTTATGCTGTTAGTGTAAATTTTATAACTAAAGATTAAATCTTCTAAACAAAACACAAGAAACAAGAAAGTTCAAGATGGGAGTAATAAGCTAGAAAAGCATTCAAATGCCCAATAAATGGAACGTTCGTATCATAATAGTTTATTTTTCACTCACATATTCGGAGCAAGATTCGAAGCTATAGCACTGTAGTTAATTTTAATATTAACCATATGAACAATCAAATTGCACCCGACTGAATTGCGATCACAGTACTCCATACTCCAAGTATATCTAACATTCAGCATAGTGGTATGATTACGCGTCTTGTGTTTCGGAATCAGCTAATGTACTCGTATACATAAAATTAAGCCTGGTCTCTTTGTATCACATGTCAGTGATATTTTAGTTTCTAGAACCCGAGTTCCGCCAATGTCTATCCAGCAACTGAGATTAAAAGCTGGTATGACAGCGGCAACTGTGATTTTAGTAGTCGCCGTCGTTTTTTTATTATACTAGCGGGCCCGGCAGACGTTGTCCCGCCCTGATTATGAAAAAAATATTGACAAACTATATACTAAAACGTTCCTCATCAATCGCTCTATCAACCGGTGAAAACCGCATGAAAATCCGTTCGGTAGTTTTTGAGTTTCTCGCGAACAGACAGACAGACAGACGCGGTAGAGGACTTTGTTTTATACTATGTAATGATTGTGCTCACTATACAATGACGTCACTTTACAATCCTATCAAAAAAACGAATTGCTCAAACGAAATCGCTTCAGTAGTTATGAAATGTTCACGATTCCCCATTCATGACAATAACGACCGCCGCCTCTGCACACGCGCGCCTTGTTTTTTATCGCATTACATACTTCTCGATTCACTTAAAATTCTTTCGTAAAATAAACCAGCGAGTCTCTTTTTAAAGGCACGTTTAAAAATACAATTTAATGCAAATTATACGGCTTCCATAAAATGCGTTTAAACGGGTCGACTGGTGACACAGACGTAACAAATCACTTCGGTCGAAGCTAAACCACTAACTACCGTTTTAAAAGGAGCTATAGTGAAATAACTGTTCCAGTAACGGTTATTTTTCAACGCGTTATTAACTCGGGATTTGCACGCCACTGTACAATGGGGTGACTGTGATGCATGGTGTCTGTGAGAAAAAAATTGTAACGAATAGAACTACTAGAAGTTGTTTTCATTGCCTTGTTTTATACGTATAGGTACTAGGGTTTCGGTTTCGGAAGTATTTGTTGTTAATTTTTGTAATAAATGGTTGATTTCTTTTAGTTTTATTTTTGGCGAATAATTTTCCAAATTAGTACTGCCATTGTCGCGTAGGTAGTATTAGTATTACAGGTGTCATGTAATAATTTCATTGTTCTAACAAAATAGTGGCTCCCTTGTTTAAACTTTCCATGCAGTTTTTGTGGCATGGGAGAATTCATTTATTTCCCACCCACTTCTACTGGTGCACGATTACTGAACTTTATTCCGGAATAAAACTAATATTACAAAATATAGAGTCAAATAACACAAGATTATAAATAAAATATAAAATCCACTAAAAACTAAGATACCGCCAAAAGCTCTCAAATGGCAAAATAAATATTGCGTAAATATTCTCAATGTAAAATACATAGGAAGTTTTAAAGGCAATGAATTGATCGGTATAGCAATTCATCCGCTGCAGCGCCATCTAATAGTAAATAATGGCAAAATGAAAAGGGCAAAAATATAATCAGTTATATAACTTGGTGTGCTGCAGCGCCACTTGGTGATGAATTATAGTAAAATTGATGGTATATAAACCTTCTTCATGAAAAATAAAGGTTTACTAACATTCAAGATGATCAGTTAAAAAGTTTTAAAGTTTAGAGAATTTGGATTAATCTCAGACATATAACAAACATCCATTCTTATATATAGAAGACTAGATATGACCTTTTTGCCATATTGAGTTTAATTCCTCAAGCCAGTGGATTGATCGCCGTTTTTAGGTGAGCTGAATACCTCTACTTTACGTCGGAAATACCTTTGTGTTAGATACGTGCAGCATTTATTGCAATACTGCAGGAAATACCTTATGTTGATGCTTAATTTCAAGAAATATCACAACGGAATTCCGTAAGGATCACCTTTCTTTGTTGGTCAATATTCGTGATGAAACAGCATTCTCTATTGGGTGATTTGTGTATATTTTATGCAAGTTCTCTTATTTTGAACTAGCTTTACATATTCCTCAGAAGCAGTACTTGTTTTCTGGATAAATGACAACTTGAGTGTTTTTATACCCCTAACAATATGTATGCAAAGTTTCATTACAATCGGTTGACCAGTTAAGGCGTGAAATCGTGAAAAAGCCAGTCTCCTTATAGGTTATATCGTGTTTACTATCTTAAACCACATCATAATTTAACATCAGGTGAGATCATGGTCACACGAATAAACAAGATGAAACCAATAAAGCACTACCTAAAAAAGAAATTATCCTCAGAAAGATTCTGAAATATGGACACCCGCTACAATCCAATGGCTAACTAAACAAATGAATTAGAAAGCGTTTCTTCTAAGACTGCGCAGTGCGTGAGTCATGATCGATACAAATCGAATGCAGGTACATTATATCTATTATAATCTCGTATAACAATGCCAATGATCCACAGCCTACATTGAAACTGGCATCAATGAAGCATTTCTTACAAACAGCTGTTTAAAATGAATATAATGCATGTACCTATTACAAGAATGATAAAGTCTTTCACGAATTCTGTCCTCATTTTTGCATAAATTGAAAACCCAATGGCAATTCTTATTCTCAGCTAAATTTCGTTTGAATTCTATAGCAACAAGAACGTCAAAACTAAGTCAGTAGGTATTTTTAATCGGAGCACTACAAAGTTATTGCACTGTACCCGATAATAAGAACCACAAACACACAAAAACAACGGTGACCTACAATCCTGTCACCTAATCATCTTCAAGGTGAATACCTGTCGATAAGAAGGTAGCATTGTATCGTACCTCCAGTAGTCTTTCTGACTTAATTTTATCACCCATTTCTACAGCAAATGCGAGTAAATCAAATTTGGTATTAGCAAAACCAATATCACCATAAGTAATTGATACCTTATATACTACACTCGATAGTTAGAACTATACAAAAGCAATGGTGACCTACAATCCTGTCACCTAACCAACTTCAGGGTTACCTGTCGATAAGAAGGTAGGAGTGTGCCCTACATTCAGTACTCTTTCTGACTTAATTTTATTAGCTATTATTATAGCAAATGCAAGTAGATCAAGTTTGTCATTAGCCAAACTAATTTCTATAAACAATTGATATCTTACTTCTGGTTGAACTTTTTATCGTTATATTTAATCGGATCTCATCTTATCTATCTTTGTAATGTGATGGTGTACAGTTCAGCACACCTCTTGTGAAAACAGAAGCGTGGTCGACTCGTGGAGTTAGGGATCCAAGTAATTGCAATTTTAGTCCAAAGTTGCAACGTTTTTTAAATACGGTTCGCCCTGTTCCTTTTCCACGTTGCGAATCTGATAACCCTAATGACTGTCATTGTAAAGAACAACAAAACATTTGCATTTTATAAATACATACATCTACATACATGTTTGATAGGTTGGCATTGCGTAAGGTGTTACTGGACCACACAGCACTGTAACCCGATCATATGTAGCGCGGCGGCGGCCATCCGGTGTCGTCTCATTAGCATAATACAAGCAGCACCATATGAATGACATTTTTAATTATTGCATAATTTGTCCCGCAGTGAACACACGTATCGCGGTGCTGTAAAGAGTCCAATCGTAAATAGCATCTTTATGTTATGTGTTGTATTTAGATGTACCGTTTGACCACCGTGAAACTTGACGCTAAGTGACGATTATCAGATAATAATTAGATTGTATAAAGGAATTGCTATTAGATGTAACTGATGGAATTCAGTGATAGGTAGACAAAGTTACATTATAAATTCCAAGAGTATTGGCGAGTAATGCGGCGCCTGAGAATATGAACGCATTATGACTTTGGGCAGTATGCCGATATCGGTACTTGTCACAATTCAATATCTGCTGTGTTACAGGTTATGGTCTCACACTTGTTAAGTATTTAATTCAGACCCAAGACCTTAGGTCAAAAGTGATGTTCATGCACAAAAATTTACTGAATTCTGTAACTCAATATCAGTATACTATATATTCTTTTTTTTTCGAACTGACTACGCCTACGCCTTAACAGCTTCACCGGATTACTAAGGCGAGCACTTAAGGCACTTCACTGCATACTTGGCAACAAGTTCAAGGGTGCCAGAGTGACCGAACCTCGGCTTGGGCTATTGCTTTGGATGCAACACCGCGAATCAGTCTAAGCTAACTATTCTATACTATTCATACATATAAGAATACGTGCGACACATGTGTATCGGCAAGTGAGCCTCACGAAATATAAATTAATTATAGACTTATATATTCACCGTTACGGTATCCGAAATATGATCAACAGAGAAAAAAACTTGTTGATTTTTTATTAACAACACGAAATTCTACTAAATGAAAAATGAAGAAAGTCGATGGACAAATAACGATGAAACATTTTTCCTATTTACATGTAAATAATATAATTCGTTCATGACACCATACGGTTCAATATTCATTATAAAATCGTGTTAAAAATATAAAAGATGGAACAAAACGTCTGCTCAGTACGACTGCACGTTGCGTAATGTTGGAACACTAAATGTTATGCTTCGACTTTTTATTTCTTTTAATTATTTATTGTAATCCATCCACACTATTGAAAAGTGGTTTATAAAGAATAGATGAAAAAACAAAAAAATGTACCGTAAAAAAGCAATTGATACAGCAGAGCAAAAATAGTGACAACAAGAAAAAATATATATATAGATAATACATAATCGTAAGCAATGAAACGGACGTACAAACTAGGCTTCCTTGAGACAATGCAAAGGTAAGCTGATGCGAGCCAGCTGACGGCTCGACGGTTGGGTTAAAGAAACTCCTTAATAAATAAGTTCACACCAGGTGGTATAACCATTTCGGCACTTCACTGCACAGTGGTAAATATGTCGTATTTTTTTTTACCATAATCGGTAATTAGAGACAGAGGAATAATATTAAATAACTAGTTCAATAGCTATAATTATAAACACTAGAAGATATTGGTTATTTTATACTTTATTGAATTAGCATAGGATTTAAATCTAATGTCAAATAATAACACTCAACACTTAGAGAGATTGGCTATTAAAAGCATTTGTCGGAACACTCATATAGGTGTTTAATAATGGATCTCCAATGGATAATGGATATTTTTCTTCGTTTAAAGCTCTATTCAACATGGGAAACGACATAGAGTATAATTCTTATAAACACAATACACTAAGAGATGATTTGATAGGATTGCTGTCAATAATAGGAAGCCTATTTATACTTGCTAATTTTCATCCCGTGGTCAAAATTCGACAATAATTAGTTAATTTTTGGAGTTTCATTATAACTAAGGTTTGTTTGACAATGAGTGTAAAAATATTTTTGATTAGTAGACGTAATAATAGTGAGTTATGACGAACGTGACTTAAAAAAATGGCTCCGGTTCTTCATTGCTTTGAAAAAAAAACCAGCTGTTTCAAACATTTTTATTGACAACAATAAAGTTCGTCGATAGCTACTTATATTCCCATAGACTTCCCATACACTAGCTTCTACTCGTGACTTTGTCCGTCTGGAATAGTTACTTTGGTCTTACAGGCAGCGGAAATTTAAAAAAAATGAACGATTTTGGAACATTCTTCATTGGTGCGCCGCTCCTATTGGTCTTAGCGTGCAGATAGCCTTTAGCTTTCATCAATAAATGAGCTATCTAACACTGAAACTTTTCAAGTCGGACTAGTAGTTCCTGAGATTAGCGCGTTCAACCAAACAAACTCTTCAGATTTATAATATTAGTATAGACTAGTATAAATATGTATTACAGTTAAACTTATCTAGCGTTATTCTGACAGGAAGATACCCAGACGCTAGGTAAGTACATTTAGAATAAGTCCAATAAGACATTAGTTTGAGCTATTCTTGAATTATTTAATTAAGCTAGTTGAAGCGCTTCCGTAATTAACTAAGTACTATAAAAAAAAAGCAGAAATTCGGTTATAAAACAGAAGAATATGATATATTTCATTTCTTTGTCTCTGCCTATTTATATGCCTATCATCCCTAAACTTTATATGTAATTAACGGTGTGTATAACTTTCAATATAACGAATCATTTGTTTAACAAAAACAGGTCAACTAACTCTTTGAGTTAAAAACTCTTCAACCGTAATTAAATGTAAAATAAAAACACGTCGGAATAATAATGAAGCAGCCGGCTCAGCCAGTTCCGAATAAAAACTAGGAATAACTTTAAAATAACTCTACAATTACCGTACCCGGGACACGGGACTGACCGTAATTATATTTCCTTCGAAGATTACGCTGTGAATTCTTTACATGCAGCCATCAAAGAATTCAAATCTTACCTAGATCTCGCATAGTACGCTCAGAATATGTATTTTACAAGGAGTTCAGGCTGTTTGATCACCGCAAAATATTGATTTTCAGTAATATTATAACCGAATTCAAAAAGGAAAACTTCTTTAGCCGCCTTGAGTTTTTTTTTAATAAAGG
Source organism: Antheraea yamamai (assembly GCA_036509395.1). NCBI lineage: Eukaryota > Metazoa > Arthropoda > Insecta > Lepidoptera > Saturniidae > Antheraea > Antheraea yamamai. The sequence goes on from AP028433.1 coordinate 20,175,770, forward strand.
AAAAACTTATAGATTCGCGTCACCGATGACCTCGACATGCTCGTGACGTATCGCGCTTGAGCCAGACTAGCGACGCGTAGTATAGCGGCCTGTGTAAGTAGTGTGTGTAGTAACATATATATCACTGAACACGTAGGTGTTTATACCATAGCTTCTTAAAGCTTTAATATCAAATGAAGCAATCGTGATATCATTACATAGTATAAAACAAAGTACCCTACCGCGTCTGTCTGTTCGCGATAAACTCAAAAACTACTGAACCAATTTTCAAGCGGTTTTCACCAGTGGATAAAGTGATTCATGAGGAACGTTTTGGTATATAATTTATCAAGGATTATTTTGTAATCAGGGCAGGACAACGTCTGCCGGGCCCGCTAGTTTATTATATAAATACCAAGTGTCTCTGAATTAGAACTTAAAAAATAATGATTGTGATCTACTCAGCATATTCTGCAAAACTTTTAACACTTGCTTCAAAATTTCGCCAAGCTTAGCACGAAGAGACTAGGGCACATAATGCTTTGTGATAATCTTCGGACATGTCCATTCGATCGTTTTGGCTTGATGGAGAAGGAGTCTGCAATAAAATCGTTCGGTAATTTTGTCAAGCATGTGATTGCTAATCTTAAGACTGTGAACGGACTTTGAACTTACCACATCTTACTTAGAACTTACCGGCATGTAAATCATTTTGAAATAACCACGACTCTCTGACTTGTATCTATATCAGAACTAACAAATCTTGGTGACTTAATATTATGCCCATGCAATACGTCAAAGGAGTGAGTACTGAATAGTATCAAATTGCGTTCACGCATTTCTCCCTTTATATCACCAATTCCAAATGATCTCTTTGCGAAAACAACAATTTTGGAAAAAAAAGCAGCATATCCATTTTATTTTTAGCGATAATACGAATATTCTCGCGAGCTCGATTCACACTTATCTACGAAGAAAATCAAACATTATGAAATAATTAATCAGATAAGAATTAAAAACATTTAATATTTGTCGCGATGATATATCAAACTAACAACATTCACTCGCGATTTCATCTGCCTTTGTACCTCTATAAGCGGTGAGACCAAATATTATTTCGTGTAACTTTAACAGTGTATGCAGAACACGCGAGACAGCTCTCCGATGATTTAATTTTTTCCTTCTTACTTGACATTTCGCATCATACTTTGGCCAAATTAAACAGCGTGTCTGCACGCGTCACTTCTAAAGTATAATGCGTATGATAAATATATAGGAATGTCATAAAGTATAGTAAGTAACACTTAGTGCTTGTTTCATTAAAATCGATTCACTCTATCAAAAGTTATTGTATCTTCTATACATATAATAAGAAAACTACATCAAGGTAATAGTAGTTGTTGCGTGTAAGTGGAGTTATAAGAGTGAGACCAGGTTGTTGAATTTTAATACATCTACTTCCTTATGATTATATTAATCATTGATTTTTAAAAAAATTAAATACAACGCGAACGTAGTCGCGGGCATAGCTAGTAATCTATATAAGGTAAAGTGTCATCAAAATCCATTCGGTAGTTTTTGCGTGAAAGCGGAACAAACATCAATCGAGCTTCACAAACTGCTCAGTCTATATGGAAACGCGTAATGATATGTCCTAGGGAAATACTTTGAGAAGTTCCCTATATACCAGTAAAAGTGTCGTCAAAATCGGTTCAACCATTTTTTTTACTTATAGGCTTAATCGTGTGAACATGACCAGGACAGTGAAGACAATGTATCTGGTGGTAGCGACGGTGCAGTCGACAAACAACGACTATCATCGACTGACTTACTACCGTCCATCGCTTGTTGCTGTTGTCACACCTTTCTACAAGCCTCTCAGTGCAATATACAGTTACTGGTCCCGAAATGCAACAAACCAGATAAAACGGTTACTGTGACAAAAGTTATCAGCATGTGCAATCGTTTTTGTTTATATCTTAGTTACTTACTTAGATAGGTTTTAGTGTTTGATCACAATGTCATCTGATGCTAAATGACGATTTGGTCTAAGGCGGTAAACACGCTTAACCTAGAGACGTCTGGCTCTCAAGTGCAGCTGCCGGAACACACCAACAGGTGCTTCGCGACAGATTTCCAAACGGAGGATGGTAGGCAGCCAGGCGGACTTAGAAACAACCATACCTCTGTAGCTACCAAGAATGTCATCCTCTTTGGCAAACTATCTGAAACCTTTGAATTTATTATGATGTCGTTCAAACGATTGAACGATCTTTTGTGTGTATAAATACCATATATGGAGTTTCAATTAAACAGTCTATTTTACGCATTCCAAGTCAGCCTAGGTTCCTACACCTCCAAAACTATGGTCTCATCCCGATGTTCGGAGTTTATCCCGAACGAATAACAGACACGTCGATTTTATTTATATGTAAAAATAAATAAAGTTACAAAGTTGCGTACGCTCTATTAAGATTCGATTTAGTAAAGTAAATTTCCTATAAATATATAAACAGTTACGTTCACCAGATCGAGTTTTTTTTTTGTTAACTAATCTTAGCTGATTCACGCAAACGTTTAATCCAAAATAGAGTTTCACGTGACGTCGAGTTTATTTAATCGACTTATGTAAAAGCTATATTCGATTATATATTCGCTTATATATTCGAATACTATCCATGAATTTTGACTATTAACTAGCGTATTGTGTCATCCATATAATTTGTATTTTTATAAAAACAAATGAAAGTTGCAAGTCAAATTCCATTCAAAGTCTTCTTTTTTCAAATTACATAATTCTCGTATTATGATGACCAGTACGAAATGAGAAAATATTTTCTGTTATTATACCTTTTTTACATTCCTCTAAATATATACATGTGTGTATACATATGTAAGTGGGAATTAAAACGATTTTCTCATTACGATCTACTTGTGTACAGGTATAAACCAAATATATAGTGAGAGTTTTACGATCCACCCACATAACTCATTACCAGGGAACAATATAAGTGCAATCGAAGAGACGATTCAATCCGAAAGTTTCATTTTGTCGCTTTGTATGGTATAATCTACATACGATAACATTTTAAAACCTAATGTTGGAAAATATTCGGATATTTATATAACACTAGCAGTGCCCGCGACTTCGTCCGCGTGTAAACGTATGTAAAAAACAAGTATTAATAAAGTCATCTGAATGTATGAAGTCCATTTACTTATCTACTTTTCTCTCGTACTTAAGACGCTTCGTCATTAAAAGTACAATAACTTTTGATAGACCGAACCGATTTTAATGAAACAAAGACTAAATGTTACTCGAGGATATGCTTTATGACTTTTTTCTGAGGTTTTACCGTGAACACAGTATTTTAGCAGTGATGCGTGTTCATACAAACAGACATACAGGCAGACATTTTTAACACTGATGGAAAAGTATTTTATTACTTATTCCTAAACACCAGTAACAAATTTTTTATTACAAATTTTTTAAAAAGTACAGACACGTTAGATTTACATTCTTATTATATGTATAGACTAACGGGTCCGGCGGAATTTGTCCTGCCCTGACAATAAAAAAACCTTGCTAAATTATATACCTAAACCTTCCTCATGAATCACTTTATCTACTGGTGAAAACCGGATGAGAATCCGTTCAGTAGTTTTTGAGTTTATCGCGAACAGACAGACAGGCAGACGCGGTAGGGGAGTTTGTTTTGATACTATGTAATGATAATGATAATTCCTGAGACTAGTAAAACTCATATATAGATGTTAGTTCAGTGGTTAATTTGTTCGGACACCGCGTCGAGCGACATAACTTCGAATTCTTAGCAATGGATCAGAGCTATCGATGAAGAAACACATCGTGAGGAGTTTGAAAATAATGCAGCTGTAGCTAAATTAGCTAGAGAAACGTCATCTGATGAAGCGTCCTTCAATATAATACCGTTTTACACCGATTGTATTAGATTAATTGAGTAAAAATGCCAGAAATATTCTTTGGAAAGAATATTTTAATGATAGATCTCGTTAGAAATGTATATGGTATAAAACTATTCAACCAGAACAAGCAATTTCTTGGATAGACAATTGTTCTCTGAGAAGGCCAAAGATTATAACAGCATTTCGAATACGTTATGGGCATTTGCCAGTTAATACATTTATTTTCAGGGTGGGTTTTTTTCAGCTGACCCATGCTCTTGGCTTTATGGGTCTCTACAGCTTCACCACAGGCGAGTGCTTAATGCACTTGGCCGATTGAGCATAACACAGAGACCCTATGGGCAGCCTCGGCTTGGACTGTTGCTATAAATTGCAACATATGCGCATCGAACTAATTCATGAAGATACATACCACATGCATATGCATATACGAGGTAACATTTTTAGGGATTACATTCTGAAAGACCTCCCATGTTGATTAATGCAATAGTTTGTTGTCTTCTCCGATATCCAAAGATGCGATTGGAATATCTAAACTTACTTGTTACCGTTAAGCAGTATTTCACAAATAAAGGCACAATAGAGCATCATAAACGTTTTGACGGCCTAGCTCTTTAAATTTAGATTAAAAAGGGCTTTTTGTAAGCTCGCCTGACTAATAACCACCGTCGAGTTGAGAATCTGTCGCCAAACGCCTATAGGTGTGTTCCGGCAGCTGCACTTGAGAGGTAGTCTTTCACTAGGTTTGGTATGTATACGGTTTTAGACTACATCGACATTGTACATCAGGTGATATTGTAGTCCAATGTTAAAACTTATAAATTGTAAAAAGTCGATGAAGCCGTAAGGACTGCTGACAGAAGTGAAGACTTTTGAATTTTTAAATTAATTATAGAGCGAAAATTATAAATTTCATATTTTCTAAATTGAAGTCATTATCCTTAGTCTCTCTTTCACGTCTACTGGCACACTGAATAACAATTATATATTTTTTATACAGTTTATTAATTCATGAAATATATAATGGGCTCCACAATCTCCATAAAAAACATTAGGTCGCTACGCTACGTGTCGCTAGTCTGACGCAAGCTGCGCAAGCGCAATACGATCAGTCACGCTTATAGCATGTCATGACGCGAAAGTATAAATTTATCTCCTGCCAAAAAAATGTTCCTCAACGCGCCTAAAGAAACTTTAACTTCAAGAGATACGTAGATAAAAATATCAATTGTTTAATGTTAATTTCATGTTTCTATACGTTCTGTTAGTTGTCAATACCATATAGAATTATAGTTCGCACAGTTAGCAGAAATATTGAATTGGAGTATAACGTTTAAAAACAATAAAATACTTGAACCAATACGTTCAGGATCTTTGAGAAATTAAGCTCCCTTATCAAATTTACGTACCTAGCTAATGTTATTTTAAAAAATATTCAAAAATTATTGGTTCCCGCCGTGTCATATTTACAATTTAGCAGATCTATGTGTGAAAAATAAAGCTGAGCTATTAGAATTGGTTAATAAATGTAGCTTATATTTTATATCACGTATTTATATATACGCTACACTCATGTAAAGTTTAACAAGAATAAATAGTTTAGAACTTCCATAAAAACATTATGGAAACCCTTGACAAAAGTTAATGGAAAAAATTAGAACAAAATCTATTAAACCAACCTTTTTGGTTTCCATCTCTTTATAAAAACACCAAACATGTTGCCAGTATCGATATTCAATCACATCACTATGACACACTCGACTCAACACTTCAGTTCACAACACCGAGCAAAAGCACTCAATCGATCAAAAAAAACCGTACTCGAGTTTATTTTCAAAAGAAACGAAAGTAGAAACTACATAATCAACGTTAAAAATAAGCATTCCCTATTTAAAATTATGTGTTTACTAACAAATAAACGGATATATCGAATTACGAAACTTCGAAATAAGAACACCGGTTTCACGGTCAATCAGTAATAAACACTGTCATTCGGTTTTTTAAATTCACTGTCGCAGCTCATAACACAAGGTCTAGTTTTTTTTTAATCAACAAAGCACACAACACACGTGCTGACCGCGCAACCGATGCACGGCGACTGACTGGCTCACAGCTCCCAGTTGTATGCATTGCAATATGCAGCTGGTGTGTGTCCCGGCTTTGTATTAATAAATTTTAGATGTCAACCGCTTTGTGTGGTAGCTGGTTAAACTTGCTAGTTGTTGGGCTGAATGGGATAGTGTCATTGCCTTCTCTTTAGACTATTATAGAGCAAAGCTATAATTTTTTCTATTCTGTAATCTTAAAAAATGTTACTTAATAAACTTTAATCTAAATACAATTAACAATAACACACTATCACAATAGTAATACAACACACTTTTCAAAAGCAAACTAAATTATAAACACAGGCGTCAATACTTAAAAAAAACATACCACCATTTTTGTTTATTTTATAGAATATTTCGTCTCGAATTAGGCCCCGAACAAAACCTACATCTGAGTACGTATCAATAAAGCTAATTCTGTTTAATTTTTTTTCTGCTATAAAATTATACAGTTATATTTAAGCAACAAAACACCACATCTGAGAAACTTTATATTTTTAATTTTTTTATCTCCGCAGACAGCAAACACCGTAGGGTTAATTCTTGGCTTAATCCCAGCGAGGCTCGGGTGCGTCCTACGGGTTTGACCTATTTTATAAAGGCCCTCGCATAAATCAGCATCTTTAATATTCCACTCTCCTAGAACAGGTAATCAACATTTTTCCTACTCAGGCACTTTCTTTGTAGAGATACCTACAGCGAGCTTTAGACTGCTGCATCCTTGACTATTATAATGATGTTTAATATATGGCGATTACCTGAAAATAAAAAGAACAGGTCATTTAACTAGTAAAGAAGTATTTGTAGTTTTTGCGAGATTCTATCATGTCAAGTAGCTTAGCGTTTTATTTTTTATTCATAACTTGCTGATAACCGCGACTTCATCTGCGTTTTTTTATTATATTAAATTATTGCATATACAGAGGGAAAAAATAACAAAAATAATTGATTGTGTTGTTTATTAAAATTGTAGTTTCTTAAATCTTCTATAACTATATATCAAATAAAGATATCGTAAGTAATAATCTTTGTTTTAAATAAGGACAATGTGTATCCATCTATATTATAAAACTGAAGAGTTTGTTTGTTTGATCGCGCTAACCTCAGGAACTACTGGTCCGGTTTAAAAATTTCTTTCAGTGTTAGATTTCTCATTTACCGAGGAAGGTTATATATACGCTAAGACCAATAAGGGATGGGCACCAATGAAGAGTGTTTCAAAATCGAGATTTTTTCTTTTTGAGAGCTTCCGCTGCGTGTTTGCGTTAGCCCGAAGTAACTATTCCACACAGAAGTGTGATACACGCGTAAGAGCAGATTTTATTTCTATAAAAGATGTTACGTTATTTGACCTTATCTATACCAATATTATAAAGAGGTAAAGTTTGTGAGTTTGTGACGTTGTAGACGGTAATCTCAGGAAGTACTAAACCGATTTTGAAAATTCTTTTACCAATAAAAAGCCACGTTAGTTGTGAATGTCATAGGGTATATATCATCACGGTAAGATCAATAAGAGCGGAACAAAAATGAAGAATGTTTTAAAATCGGGGTTTTTTTCCTTTTGAGAGCTTCCGCTGCGTGTTAGCCCAAAATAACTATTCATTGGCAGAAGCTATTAATTAATTATATTATTATTATTATATTATAAAGAGGTAAAGTTTGTGAGGTTGTAGGGGTAATATCTGGGGAGCCGGAGAAAAAATGGTCGAACGAAATCGTTTCTTACGAACGCTGCCTTAACGATGAGAGATATATTATTGAGTTCTAGAAAAAAGTTGTAGCTTGATAATGCCTATTACCGCCCAACGAAGTGGGCACGGCTCAGCTAGTAGTATTATAATATTGTTGGCATTTTGTGTAATATAACTTTGTTTAGCATTAGTGCAGTTGATGGGAAGTCATTACGCGGAGCATGAATTCTCAGACGTCACAAAAACTTTCTAGGAAGTTTTATAAAACAGCGCTATCATTTTGACTCATAATGATCTTCAACAAAGAGGGACGGTTACCAGGTAGAAAGAAATAGTAATTTTTAAGTGAAATTTCTTATGGCACGGTAGGGAAAAATTTTCGTGACGCGTTACTCGTTAAACGTAAGGTAGGTATGTATAAGTGTCTGTCTGGGCCTAGTAGTATACAAAAATAAGTAAATGTATAGTTAAGTATTTATACTACGGGATTTCGTATAGTATATAGTTAATGAGCCTTCTCATATATATATAACTTAATACATATAAGCCACGTGCCCACTTTGTTGGGCGGTAAACATTTCTACTTTATCAAGCTCTACAACTATTCTCTAGAATGCAGTCATATATCTCTCATCGTTAGGGCAGCGTTCGTAAGAAACGTTTTTGTTCGACCGTTATATATATAATTTAACTAGCGGGCCCGACAGACGTTGTCCCGCCCTGACTATAAAAAAATCCTTGACAAATTATATACCAAAACGTTCCTCGTGAATCACTTTATCCACTGGTGAAAACCGCATAAAGATCCATCGAGTAGTTTTTGAGTTTATCGCGAACAGACAGACAGACAGACGCGGTAGGGGACTTTGTTTTATACTATGTAATGATTTAATACATATAAGCCAAAGTAGTTTCACTTCCTCCGCGTGTACACACTGATATACACAATGTTTTTTTCTTTACTTTCCACGCGTTACCATTGCATGTTATGGATATATAGAAGTATAAATTTTCACGTATTTTGAAAGGTTAATATGCTGTCTGTGGGAGTGGTGATTAGGGTTGTACGTCCCTTCCCTCGGGAAGAGTGTTGGCCTAGTAAAGGAATACTGATAATTCACTGTACTGTTATTAAATTAAACAAAAGGAAACAAGTACGTAAATCATACATAGATTCACTTAAAATGAAATTGTTTTTGTATACAACTAAATATCTGTCTTCAGTATCTCTGACACGATCTTCTATATAAAAAATACATAATCATTAATTTAAAAAAAATTTGCAAAACCGCATTTAAAAACTTCAAATAAAATATTTAATTGTTTTTTCTTTATAAATATAAGAGGAATGCAATGAACATGAACTAAAAGAACATGCCCAAAAAACACGGACGAGAGTCCAAAAATCGAAATACACCGGGTTTTTTTTTGTCAAAACTTCTCGTTTATTACCCATTATTTGCATTCACAAATTACAACTTCGAGCAAGAATTATAGGAGTCACATCCAGGTGAACCTAATGTGACCTGATGAGCTTTCTGAAATTTACCTAGCCGTCTCTCTAAATTGCAAAAATATTGTAGTATAGCCCACACATCTAAAACTCACAATTTTATTTTGCGATATTTTTTGGTTATGATCCATACTTTCATTTGTTTGTTTGATACAAAAGTAAAATTACCTCAAACTCTAGTGGGCCCTAACATTTTTCATAACTACATATTATAAAACAAAGTCCTCTGCCACGTCTGTCTATCTGTCTGTTTGTTCGCGATGAACTGAAAAACTACTAAACGGATTTTCATGCGATTTTCATTAGTAGATAAAATGATTCATGGGGAAAGTTCAAGTATTTGTCAAGGCTTATTTTTTATTATCAGGGCGGGACAACGTCCGCTGGGCTCGTCAATTGTAAATAAAAATCGCACTATATCCGATATATTTAATATTTCCCTCCCGAAATTTCACTTTCACGGACCATATTTAGCATACATAGGTGACAAATATGCATATTAATTATAGGAGCCTCATCCATTCAAGTAAAATTAGTATACGCGCGTGTGACCACTTAAAAATGCCAGAGAGACGGCGCAGCGTAAACATGAAAAGCAAACTCTTTGTCTAAAGCTCCCTAGTACATTCTGATGATGTTTACAACATGTCCCTTAAGTATGAGATCAATGACCTCCGACTATTCGATACAATCTGTTAATTTCCCTTGTTTGATGTTATTTTTAATGCGTATATTTAACACTTTCCAACGTTATGGGGAAAACGGTTTATGGCTCCAGCTTAATAGCGCTATAAATGGGAGTCGGGTATTATATTAAAACGCTATTATTAGACGAAAAGGATCGAATAAAAATCTATACCACACCCTCCAATTCAAACATATACGGGAGAAGTTTTGCTGTTTTTTATATGGAGCCATACAAATATTCCGTAAGCACTAGTGGGCAGGGGGAGGGAGGCTCTTTGATTCGCTAATTATTAATGACATAAGGAAAAGAGGATCAGGTTGTGAGGTGCGCCATCGCCACAACCGCCCTCGTAGTGAATCACCATGTATTAATTCCTGTGTCAATACATATAACAAGAATATAAATCTAACGTTTCTGAACTTATAGATTTTATTAAAAAAAATGTACTAGGTGTTTTGGAATAAGTAATAGAATACATTTCAATAATTGTTGTAAATGTCTGTCTGTTTGTTTGAACACGCATCACTGGTAAGTATTGCGTTCATAACCTCATAAAACATATCCTCGAGTAACATTTAGTTTTGGTTTCATTAAAACTGGTTCACTCTATCAAAAGTTATTGTAATTTTAATGACTTAAGTACGAGAGAAATGCAATGATATTATAACCTAAAAGCTGTATATATGCCATAAGCGCTTCGACAGCACCTTGTTAAAACTTAGATAGATAGCTTACTTTTGACGACTGCTTCGTCAATACGACCGTATCTAAGCAACATATAACTATTTCCTTTTCACCACCGATATTAACAATATGCCATCTTACTTCCACGCTTTATCTAAGACAGTGTGGCGTTACAATATTACGTTACGTATGTGTGCGTTATCTTGACATTGGTTTTGTCATAACATCATGTAGGTAACGTATCTACAGCTTTTTTGTTATAACATCATTGGAGAAAAGTAGAAAAGTAAATGGGCTTAATACATTCAGATGATTTTATTAGTCACTGTTTAGGTTCCACGCGGACGGAGTCGCGGGCACAGCTAGTTTATTGTAAAGTTAAAAGAAAATGACATGTTACAGATTCAATATTCTAGATTAACATTCAACGCAAAAAAAACAAGTTGTAAAAGAAAAATTTTACATACAAAATGAACACGCTGTTGATGCCTTTTCGAATTAAATGCACGCGAAATGAGCACATAATTAAAATAATAATCTACCCGACAGCTTTGCACGCGCTGTGCTTTTGTTAATCATTTATGAGCATATGCAAGCTTTAAGCTCATTTTACACGGAATCGATTGAACAATACATATAAGTAATTTTAATGACAAAAGAATGAGATGGATAGATCTTGTGATCTCTTTCTACTGTACCCTTGATTTTGATGAAAAGCAATACCAGGAAACATTCGCTACGTCTAACACCTGACGTTTTCGTAATAACAGTGCGAGAGAGCCGTAGGCTGCGCGCGCGCGCATCATCTCACTACCGAGTCTAGAGTTGTTGAAAGTTATACATTTCTATAATAGTACACACGAATCATTTCACTTGTATTACATAGTGAAAACATAAATAAACTTAGAATTCATGGTGAAAAATCATTTTATACGGAACTAGCGGGCCCGGCTGACGTTGTCCCGCCCTGATTACCCCCCCCGCAACCCCCCTTGTGGGTGGAATTTCGTAAAATCCGTTCTTAGCTGACCTCTACTCGGCGAAAGGAATATTCCTACCATATTTCAAGTCGCTACGCCTTATGGTTCCAGATATATCGTGATGAGTCAATATATAGGTGGGAATCTCTTATATATATATAAATATACTAGCGGACCTGGCGGACGTTGTCCTGCCTTGATAATAAAAAATAGAAATCCCAAAAGTCAACCGCAGCGCCACCTACCGGGTCCAATTGTGAATCTAAACCATTCTCGGATCCACTCGAACACGCACAAAAAATTTCATCAAAATCGGTCCAGTCGTTTAGGAGGAGTTTAGTCACATACACACGCACACAAGAAATATATATATTAAGATATATATAGATAGATACGGAATATATCTTCTTCTCTATCTATACATATAATAAGAATGTAAATTGAACATATCTGTACTTTTTCGATTTTCGTGAAAAAAATTGTTGCTGGTGTCTATAAGTAATAAAATTCGTTTCAATCATTTTTAGAAATGTCTGTCTATCTGTCTGTCTGTTTGTATGAACACGCATCACTGCTAAATTACTAGGTTCACAATAAAAACAAAAAAGAAAATCATAAAGCATATCTTCGAGAATAACTTAGTCTTTATTTTATTAAAATCGGTTCACTCTATCAAAAGTTATTGTAATTTTAATGACGACGCGGCGTAAGTATGAGAAAAAAGTAGATAAGTAAATGGACTTAATACATTCAGGTGACTTTATCAATCACTGTTTTTATATGATGTTTTACGCGGATGAAGTCGCGGGTACAGATAGTTAGGAATAAAGTTGCCTTATTTTTTGTAACATATAAAAGACATCAATTGTGAATTTTAGGCTTAGTTTTGGTTAAATTATGCTTTCAATCAAGCAGTTGCGACAATATATTTGTGACAATTTGAAAAACGTTGTGATATTTTTGTCCCTTTTTTATAATTTTGATAGAAACATATAAAAATGATATTTTCACGTCTGGAAATGACGCTACTCTCTGTCTCCGGCAGACACGAATGTAGCTGTCTATGTCTATAACTATGCATTTTCGTAAAATATGTTGTGCTAGGTTATGTATAATCAAAAGCTAAACCCGATCAAGTTTCTTGCCGGTTCTTCTCGATGACTGGGTAGTTTTCCGAACCGGTGGTAGTTTTGACGTTCATAAGTGCCTTGTTAGGGCCTGAGTTAAATAAAGTATTTTGGATTATAATGCTAGCTTTTGCTCGCGGTTTCGATCGTGTTAATGTACATTTAACCAATCCCTGAGGAAGAATACTTTTCTTTGAAAGGGTTTGTTATACTTTCACGGCTTAACTACTCAACGGATCAAAGGACACAGGGAACTTTTCTCTTAAAAAAATAGAAAAACTAGACATCTACAAAGAAGATTCGTTACCCAATGCTTTTTTTCTTTGTCATAGTAGCTTTTACTACTTTTCCTATAAAATGAGTGTGTGTAACCGTCACACGCGATTCAAGTAAAACTTCTTTGGCGTTATAAGAGATGACGATTAAGTTAAAAATAAATACATCATGTGAGAATTTAAGAAAGTATTTATCGATGATGTAACGCTAGTAATATATACATCTATTATCGTCGACCACTATACGTTCTAAAACAATAATTCAATTGCTATCTTACTTCACTACAGATAATGAAACTTTAATTAAATTTTTCACTTACTTACATTGACACCAGATGACAGCACGGTCGCGCGTCCATATATACATAATTAATTCTATTGTATGACTTTATTCAATTAATATTTTTTTCAAAAATTTTGGATTTATTTGTTTATAAACTATTTATTGATAAAATAAAAATATTTAAAAACCATATTGCCGTAACGGACTTCCGTTGCATTTTCGTCCAGTTACCTCCTAGTCGCGCCTAAAGAAAGCAGCCTACTTTAAAAAAACAAAGTGAAACGTGTAGCTAACCCGATAGCGGCTACAGAAATATAATATAAAAGCGAGTAAAGCCGTCGGCAGAATATATTTGGATAATAAGAGCGTTAACGCCAACGGCGGTATTCCTGCGTGTAACAGCCAGTTACTAAATTTAAGCCTTTAGATGCAATATGCAATTTCCGTGTATCTACCCATGTGATGTTCACAAATTGTAGCTTTCATTGTAAGAAACATTTTTACGGTTATTACTTTGTTAAATAATAATCAGTTACAAGCCACCACGTGTGGAAATTATATCTATTGGAATGTCTTGTAAATCTTAAATGTAAATCTTATAGTAGGGAAATCACGTTTTTTATTCGCTGTTATTTCACATATGCTGAAGTCTGCTAATTTTAATATCACACGCAGTAATATAAAAAGTAATTACACACACAAAGACCACTACCACTTCAAAAAGATCTGTTAAAATCATTCATTTGTATGTCTCTTACCTGAAAAAAAAGTGTGTGTGTACTTACGTACACGCGTTAGAAGTTATACTTCTTTGGCGTAACAAGATAAAAATCTTTTAAAAAATTTTATCTTTCGCCTTATTCTACGTTTGTAGAAAAAACGACACTAACAATAGAAAAAGGTATTTAATACATTGAAAGTTTTAGTACAAAGAAATACAAACAACAAATACAAAGAAATAAAATGTTGACTATAGCTAACTTCAGGGTGTCGGTTTTTCGAGACGGTGTGCGCGCGCATCGTAATAACTTCAGGTGTCGGTTTTTCGTGACGGTGTGCGCGCGCATCGTAAAAATTTACTCTCATCATTTTTCCCTAACGCGCCAAAAGAAGTAGAACTTCAAAAAGTCTAAGATATAGCAATGGTACTTGGTCTACTTATTCATAATTATAATGTAGCAAATTATTTTTCGTCTATGAAAAATAGCAGAAATAGCAAAGGGTTTCTGCATTAATATGTATAAAGCTATAAACGGATTTGTGGTTGAAATTATTACTAGAATTCGTTAATGAATTTTGAAAGTAAATTTGCTCTGGTGCTTGCTTCGTTATTATATACCTATATCATCGTCTAATGGTGCAGTATATAGACTTTCCAACTAATGGGAAAAATCTTTTAAAGAAAAACGCGACTATAACCCCACCAGCCCGCCAGAAGAAATCTAATGACGCATTTTTAAACAATCTAGTATAGTTAACAATTTAATACTATTTATGCGGCTTTTTGCGACAAATTTAATGTTATAAAGATCAAGATGATTTAGGTAAGAGATACTCCGGTTCTCGGTTCTCATTTCGATGTTGCATTAAAGTAACGACCTGGGGTAGCCGCTGGAAAATTCATACTCCAGGGTTGATACGTAGAAATAAATATTCTTATATTAATAATGATCAAGGCAGAAGATTTAGCACTTTTGAAAGAACTAAGAAAAAAAAATATTCATAGAACACTGTGACACAAAATTATATTTTGGTGGTGTTAATTCAAATGATTTATCAATTTATCTGTTTCGATTCTGTTCTTATCACAATACTTCATTAATGACTCACAACATCCACATTTACATTACATACAAAAATATTTCACAATTCTCATTAGATATGCAGAACTTCTCTGTAGTGACAGCCCTACGCCTTATTTAATCCTCTCTTGTCGTTACCCGGAGAAGGTTTTCATTCGAGTCGACCTACTTTCCAGAAATGTTTGAAAATATTACCGGTATTCTCGCCCAAATTTCTGTTGTAACCCAAGAGTTCAGTATTCGCAAAGTTTTGGTTACGCCCTGTACAAAAAATATTCCACCAATGTTATGTCACATTATATCAATTGAAAATATCACAGTATAACAGCTTTAGAACAGAACCGTGTATATTACATTGCATAAAAAATATTTTATTTACCGAATAGATGTACTAATAGAAGCTATGAAGTATACAATTATGTCACTTATGTTCGTCAAAGTACAACGTATTAAATTTGTTATTGCAGATTAAAATCAGGAAATATTCAAATGTAAATTACTTATAATTTTTTTTTTGCACGTACAGGTATAGACTACTAGCTAGCCGGGCGGACGTTGTCCTGCCGTGATAATAAAAAAAATCGTAAAAGTCAACCGCAGCGCCACCGGGTCCAATAGTGAAACTCAACCATTATTGAATGAACCTGAACACACACAATTCTTTTATCAAAATCTGTCCAGCTGTTTAGGAGGTTACATACACACAGACAGATGAATTATATATAAGTACTAGCCTCTACCTGCGACTTCGTTCGCGTGGAATAGTTACTTTGGGCTTTGGGCTAACGCTAACACACAGCGGATGCTCTCAATAGGAAAAAAAACTCTGATTTTGAAATATTCTTCATTGGTGCTCCGCTCTTATTGATTTAAGCGTGATGATATATAGTCTATATTCCTCGATAAATGAGCTATATAACACTGAAAGAATTTTTCAAATCGGACCGGTAGTTCCTGAGATTACCCCCTACAACGTCACAAACTCACAAACTTTACCTCTTTATAATATTAGTATAGAAGTCTATAACGTATAAAGAAAGATACGGCGCATTACTAACTTAACTACCTTGTATTATGTTGTAAATACATAAGCGTTGCGTACTCTCCGCCCTCTATATCAAAAACGGTTAAATGTATAAAAATATGTTTAAGACAAAATTTGGAGACAATTTTATTCCCTACAATATTCATCATACATGCGAATAGCATGAAACACATAGGAAGCGAGATATTTGCAAAAAACCTAGTATTGTGAACTTTGACCTTGGATATTTTAAGACGCGGACACGAAATTTCATAAGACTTTTGAAACATCATTCGCATTGTTAAGTTATTTTATATCAGTTTATGGCATCATCTATCTCTTATCGTATAATTATTTGCTTACCTTAATCGAAGAGCTAAGCTATTGTAATTTAGTGTAGCTTCTCGACTGCAGGTTTTTTTTATGTCTTAGGAGGCAAACGAATAGGTGGGTCACCTGATGTTAAGTGATCACCACCGTTCATAGACACTAACAACACCAGTGGAGTCGCAAGTGCGTTACCCGCCTGTGTTTGGAGGAAGGGGCGGGAGAGGGGAGAGGAGAGGGGAGGTGGGCCTTCGACGCTCTCACTGACCGAACGAAACGCAGCAATGCAAGCAATGTTACTTCACGTCGGTTTTCTATGAGATGGTGGTAGTACCCCGGGCGAGCCGACCCATTCATGCTGAAACCAATAATAGCTTCAGCGTGGCTCTACCTACCTATGATTTCAATTCTGCAGAGTCAGAGCTTACAATGGAATAAAAACTCATAATAATAATAATATCATTTATTTCAGACTCATCGTTACATCCATATTTGTGGATACAATTACAGGTAAAAAATAATAATATTAGTCATAATAATAAAACAGAAAAATAAATGATAAACAAAAATCACAGAACACAGGATATAACATTAAGTGGTAGGTCCGAGTGGAACCTCCGGTGATGGAGGAAATTCACTGTACGACTGCATGTAGCCGTATCCAACGAGCCAGCATCGGAGAGTCCCAGTCCGTACGTAGTATGCTGTTGGGGCTGTCGCGCGTACGGCGCATGATAGAAGCGCAACGTTTGCGCATGATCGCCGCAAAGCCGTCAATATCAGCATCCGCGAACATCGCGGAGGCGCTACAGTGTCTCGGCAGCCCCATCAGCACCCGGAAACCGTTATTATATTGAACGCGCAAATCACTGTATGCCCGCTGCGTATAGTCATCCCACAGGCTGCAAGTGTAAAAGACTGACAGTACGCTTTAAAAAGCGGAAACTTAACAGTCTCTGTACACCGTGAAAACCTGCGGGCCAACATATTGCATCGGACAGACAGTGCCCTGTGCTCCCTATCCACGTCCACATTATCCTTAAGGTCCTCGGTAACCCAGTGGCCCAAATACTTAAATTGCTCGACTTTGTTTAGAGCTGTACCACATGAAGTGAAATTCGGAACGAGAGTATATTGTTTGTTATCCGGCCTGAAAATCATTATTTCACTCTTTTCCACGTTATATTTAAGTCCATGAACCACGGCGTAGGTCTCACAAATTTTGCCTAAAGCGCTGATGGAAGGGCTCAGCAGCACCATATTATCTGCGTAACTGATGTTACTCATACACACTCCGTCTATATGACATCCAATGCCGGTGTTGCTGAGCTCGTCAATCAGTCGGTTAACGTACAGATTGAAGAGAGTAGGAGAGGTAAGTCCCTCCTAAATCAGCCCGCAATTCAGTCCGTACTCCTCCGAAAGAGAACCTGCCCACCTTACAAAGTTCTTTTGGTTCTTATACCAATACATAAATAATAACACGATTTCTCCAGGTAGACAAGTTTCATGCCTTAATTTATCCCAAAGAATATCGTACGAAACCAGATCGAAGGCTTTCGATAAATCAAGATAAACAGCATATATTGAGGTCTTTCTACTTGTGTAATACTGTACAGTTCGCTTGAGGCACAGGATAGCACTCTCGGTGGAAAGACCGGGCCTGAATCCAAACTGTGCGTCATTTAGTGAGACGTGTTTGTCCAAGTGCTGACTCAGCAGACTGTCCAGTACTTTCGCGGCCACTGTGGCTAGAGAAATCGGTCTATAATTGTTTACATCACCAGTTTTATAATGAAAGTGTACTATCGTGTTAGAGCCTTTTTATTACCAGTCTGCCTAGTTACCTCGGAAGATGGTAATGTTGTCAGAAAGTATCGATAGATTTGTTCCGGTAGCTGCTGAATCCTTCTAGGCTTAGAGTGTTGACATTCTAGAGGATAATTTCAGTTAACGTAACAAAACCTTGGATTTAACATAATATACTTGGAATTTATGCAAAAATTATATACTATTTTGCAAACATTTTAAGACTTCATCATTTTTATAGCGTTTAATATGCAAACTGCTTCTAATTATATTTTATAACTTTTGTCATTATTTTGGTGATAAATTGATTAATATTTTATGTGTGATTTGAAATATGAATATTTTAATAAGGTTATTCTTTATTCGGTAAAATATTTGTGTCGTAAAATTGATATAATTGAAATATTAGAATAAAAAGAAAAAGAAAAAAGGTAGGGAAGTTAGGGAGAAGAGGAGGAGGGGAAAAAAAACAAAAAAGAGGAAAAAAAATAAAAAAAAAAAGAAAAACAAAAAGGAGGGGGGGGGAAGGGGGGGGGGGAGGGGGAAAGGGGGGTCGAAGATATATATAAGTAGCTAATAGAGATGATTCTGTGGGTAAAGATGAATAAATATGTTAAGTCGAAAAACGTTAATACTCTTGTATGTAACTCATTCAAAATACCTGCTGTTACTAATTTTATGAACTCGTAACATCTTTAAGGCTATTCTTCCAGTATGAAATAAAGTAAGAAAATATATAGAATTCACTATTTTAAACAATGATTATTGTGTATGTTTACAAAAATCTATACTAATACTAGCGGACCGGGCGGACGTTGTCCTGCCTTGAAAACAAAAAAAATCCTAAAAGTCGATCGCAGCGCCACGTACCGGTTCCAATTGTGAATCTAAACCATTCTCGGATCCACTCGAACACGCACAAAAAATTTCATCAAAATCGGTCCAGTCGTTTAGGAGGAGTTCAGTCACATACACACGCACACAAGAAATATATATATTAAGATTATAAAGAGGTAAAGTTTGTGAGTTTGTGACGTTGTAGGGGGTAATCTCGAGATCTACTAAAGCGATTTTGAAAA
Source organism: Antheraea yamamai (assembly GCA_036509395.1). Classification (NCBI taxonomy): domain Eukaryota; kingdom Metazoa; phylum Arthropoda; class Insecta; order Lepidoptera; family Saturniidae; genus Antheraea; species Antheraea yamamai. The sequence continues at coordinate 20,195,087 of AP028433.1, forward strand.
TTCTTTTACCAATAGAAAGCCTCGTTATTTGTGAGTGTCATAGGCTATATAATAACATGAAAAATGGAAATACTTTTTTGTGGTAGTCTGATTTGCAAAGTAAGTCTGAGAAAAAACGGTCGAACGATAATGTTTCTTACGAACGCTGCCTTAATGATGAGAGACATATGATTGAGTTCTAGAGAAAAGTTGTAGAGCTTGATAATGCCTACAAAAAAGTTAACGACAGCATATGTCGAACTTCAAGGTTTATTAATTATCAGGACGGGACAACGTCCACCGTGCCCGCTTGTATATATTATAAAACTATAACATAACAGATGGCGCTGTATCAGTTGTTTAGTAAATGTTGAAGATTAAATATTTCTATACAAATTCATCAGACGACATGTTAAATTGACTTTCAAATTACAAGAACAAATTACTGATATTCCATTTTTTTTCATAAAAATAATCTAAACCTGCAATTATAATACTATAACGAATTTCAAACCTATATTTACTGTTTTTTAGTTAATAATATATTTAAAAAATCATCTTATATTTTAGACATGCTTGGTTGACTTAGTATTGTATTTACCCATCATTTGAGCGGATTTCTTATGTGTGTATATTTTTAGTTTTACCGCTGTAGGTACTGAATACGACATAATTTTTGTTTAGTATTCTCAAAATATACCAATAAGAAGTTAATCAGTGTGTATTCCGAAAATAGAGGCATTTCCTGAAGCGAATACGGATATTATTCGGAACAGCTCTGGTGCGTTTCAATCGGTAACAATAGTCGAGGGTTTGGGGCGGAACTCTAGAGAATTCCCGTTGATATTGTATTATCGGTGGCAGACGTGAACCGAATGCGTTCCTACTGATTGGCCGTTTGTACTTCCCTATACATACTATAGTAAAATCCTTTCTGGTATTTTATATATTCTATTGTTTTCTGAGTTAAAACCTTTTTGGAACGATATCGGCAAATTTCAAAAACGAATTTTACTGCAACGTCTTGCAACACAGCGTTCCTAACGCAAGAAGGACGGAAATCGGTGTTTGAGGAGAGATAGACAAAGAGAAAAACTATTTTATATGCCGAGAGAAAGAGAGAGATATATATGTATACTAGCGGACCGGGCGGACGTTGTCCTGCCTTGAAAACAAAAAAAATCCTAAAAGTCGATCGCAGCGCCACCTGCCGGGTCCAATTGTGAATCTAAACCATTCTCGAATCTCCACGAACACACACAAAAAAATTCATCAAAATCGGTCCAGTCGTTTAGGAGGAGTTCAGTCACATACACACGCACACAAGAAATATATATATTAAGACTAGCGGACCGGGCGGACGTTGTCCTGCCTTGAAAACAAAAAAATCCTAAAAGTCGACCGCAGCGCCACCTACCGGGTCCAATTGTGAATCTAAACCATTCTCGAATCTCCACGAACACACACAAAAAATTTCATCAAAATCGGTCCAGTCGTTTAGGAGGAGTTCAGTCACATACACACGCACACAAGAAATATATATATTAAGATACATAGATGACCGCGACAGAATAAAACAAGAGTAGATATTTGTCAAGTGTAATAAATTAACAAATACGAATAAATTATTAGGAAAGTACAGAGTGTGTTGTTATTGTTGTTCTGATGATATTGTCAATTGACTGGCTTTTACCCCCGGCTTCGTATTAATGTAGATTTGACCTATATTTTGGGAGGTAGTAATAGTTTTTTCTTGACAAAAGTACTATGTACGAGGTGTATTAAAAAACAAAATAGACAAGCCCATTTGCTACCTTTCACTCTTTAAAACAGTATGAAATATCATCTTTATTTTGCGTAACATATATTATACATGACGAGGGTTCGACGCGAAGTCGAAATTTCTAAAGCTTTTAGGATAGTTGGTCCTTTTTGTGAAGTATGAAATTAGTATACAGATATATTCATAGTGATGTGACATAATTTTTTTTGTTAACTTATATGATAGATTATATAGTTGTCTGTCAACTTGGTTGTCTATTTATAAATACGTCCAGGTTTGACTCAAAATCTGATTCATTTTCATACGTTTTAGTATAACCGGGTTAGTGTAGTGGCAATTCAAATATTAAGTTCATAAGCAGAATCACTTTCGAATCACGCCCGTCTTTGTCAGCAAAAGTCCCCTCCCCGCCTTCGCTTCCGTAAGTATTGCCACATTTTTTATCTCTAATTAATATCTTAGCGAAATATAAAAAATTGAACATTAAATATTGCTGAAGTGATCACCATCAATCCCTCTGTTAAGTCGCTTTGCATCGACAGATGGCGTTGTACAATATCTTCGAAGAGCTACATTACGTCGGGGCGTCAAGAGGAACACCACAGTAATGACCCTACAGTTGCTTGGTTACAAATGGGGATCCCTATATGCCATCCGCTAGGGATTCAGTACTCAGATGATATTGCTAGATTGTCATAAAATTCAGTCTGTAAAATATCGAAATATAGTAAATAGTAATCAAACACACAAATCAAACTTAATCAAAATTCGGTGGACGATTCTATAAGCCCTGTCATTACCCTAATATCCTCCGTCCCTTATGTCATCAAGAATGTACAGAGTCTATACTTAAAAACGTCCACTCCATTTGGTACTTCCATCATATCTGGACGGACCTGTATATACAATTCCTTAATCGATAGATACTGAGATATTTATCAATATTTCATTAAAAATCATAAAATATTAGTACAAATTAATTAAAAGAAAAAATCTTACTGTGCAATAGAGACAAGCGAAGCCGCGGACGCAGCTTGTTTATTGATGGATAATTCGGTAGGTGCTAATTAAAAAGAACATTCTTGAAAGATAATAAAGAACATCTATGAACTGACACCTCTGACCCCCACAGCCAAATTACTTTTAAATCGCGTATATGGGACAAACACAGAGCAAATTTTTAGTCTGGTGAAGAAGTTCGAAAAAAATATGTTATCATGCACGAACTTGTCCACGCTTATTGACTTGCCGAGTTTTTCATCTTGTACGACCTTATGCTCGCTTATCGACTTAAGTTTTTTTAAAAGGACAACAATTATACTTCTTACTAAGATTAATAGTCACTCTTATAAGAAGTCACAATTTATACAGTTCCTTAAAAGTTTCAAATAATAACTTCCCTAAAATTAGTTTACGTCTATGTCGATCCCTAAAATCAGTTTTTGTTTATGTTGACTCCAAAAACCAGTTTTGTCTATGTCGACTCCTAAAATCATTTTTGGCTATGTCGATCTCTAAAATCAGTTTTCGTCTATGTCGACTTCTGGGAAACCCTGATGGAGAGTATTACAGATACATACTTCACAATAAGAATCAGGTAATAAATTCCAATCGATACATTAATTTCATCGATAAACAAAAATATGGAGGGGTCACGTCGCATCCCTAGTAACGGTGATCTGTCATCTGTCACAGGCGTCTTGTTCGCGGATAATGCATAAGGTCCCTTCGTGTTCCCAACAAAGCAAGAGATAGTGAGTCGCACCGTTTTCACGGGAAACGACGTCGAGCCCTAAGGAGTTACGACCGAGCTAAATTGCAGTAATGAAACGGAAAATTACAGTGTAAACATACTGTTTATCTTTTGCCGTGACAAGCGAGCAGTCGCCGTCGGTCACGAGCACTTGTTACGGACGATTACGAACGGTCACGTTTTTATTTGCATATATACTTTTCTGTAGATATTTTGGCTTAGTCGAAGTAACGTAGATTCAAATTAAGACCCAGATCTTTCGGTGGAGAACAACATCGCGATACCGAACATATCAGCTCCATTGTTCCCCAATCTTTCTAGCTATATCATGAGAGTCGCTGATGAGGTATCATAACCAGGTCATACAGCATCTTAGCTTCACCCGAACAGGGTTCAGCCAAGTTTCTTTGCTACATTATACCTATTTTCTGGCAACTACTTTTTATACTACTCATCAACGACTCTCTTTCGTTGCGGTTCTTAGCACACTCCATCATCAAGTGATGCACGTCCTCAATTTTTCTGCATACTTCGCAGTTGGGAGATTCCGCTTTCCTCATTAGGTATATAAAACGTCTCGGTGGATAGAACCCCGAACGGAGTCTTCAAGCTACCTTAACATATTGTCGGTTTAGGTTACATTCATTAAACCACGGTATATGAAGAGGCTGACACTGTATTGTTTTATACCCTTTTCCTTACTTCTCTCATCAAAATATTCTTTCCAAAATTATTTTGCATCAAGTGCCGGTGTAGTTTCAAAACTAAAACCTCTAAAAAAGATTTTCTCTACATATAATAAGAAAGTAAATCAAACGTGTCTGTACTTTTTAGATTTAAATAAAATAATTATTTGCAAGTGTCTTAGAATAAGTGATAGAATACATTTCAATCAATTTTAGAAAAATCTGTCTCTCTCTCTCTGGTTGTATGAACACGAGTCACTGCTAAAATACTGCGTTTATGATAAAATCTCTTCAAGAAAATCATAAAACATACCTCTTCTAGTAAGATTTAATCTTCGTTTTAATAAAATGGGGTTGGTTTAATAAAATTTAATTATTTTTTAAAAAGGACGGAATTAAAAAAAGAAAAAAAAAAAAAAGAAAATAAATAAAAAAATTAAGATTTAAATAAATATTTTTTAAAAGGTTTAAAGGACACGGCTAGTATTAAATAAGTCGAAATCTGAGCTCCTTATTTGAATAAAATCACTCCACGGCATGATCGACGACTAGGATTACCAAATTTTTGGAGAAAAATAACGTATTTAAAATCCTTTTAACTAGAAAAAAAAAATGGGGGTAGAAGAAAAGTTATTTGTCATATTTAATTTTCATTTTATTATCTAACAAAAAGAAAACATAATTCTTGTGAGTTTTTAATTTCCTCATTGTATGGAATGGTAAAGTATATTTGTTTATAACCGTGTATAATAAGACTCTAAGCTCATTGAAATACGCACCATTATATAATAGCACTAAGAACATACTTTTAAACAAAATTGATTAATCTTCTAAATAGTGCAGCTTGTGTATTATTATTTCAGATAGAATTGTATAAGCATCGGTGGTTCAGTGGTAGAATGCTCGCCTGCCACGCGGGCGGCCCGGGTTCGATTCCCGGCCGATGCAACTACTTTTTAATTTTTGTATACATAAATTTATATCAAAATAGTATCTTATTCGTTGAAATTAGTAAAGTCAAATATGTTTATTGAAAAAATAATGTTATTCAGTTAAAACTGTTCTGTTTAGTTACATATGTTTTGTGTAAAAATATAAACTTTTTTTTCCTACAAATTATTATTTTTCGTATAGATATGAGAATGACATATCTGGAATGTTCATATTTTGAAATGAGCATACTAGTTTTTAATTTATAACCTTGTTAAGTAAAAATAACTCGATGGACAAATTTTAGGTATTCAGTCGTAACAAGTTGCATTTAGCGTAGAAAGTTGCAGTTATCTTTTTTGTTTTTGCCAGTTGATTTCCCTTTTGGACATTGGCAATACGTTTTCAATAAATCGAAACTCTAAACTTAAAGACATCACACAAGTCCTCTAATTTAACAGTGCTGGTTTTCCAAACACGAAGATTTATATAGACTTTTCTCAATTATTATGCTAGGCACTACATCATTTGCTATTTTATACCGTATTGTGATTTGTAATAATGATACGATAATAAAACAAATCCGCTCTTCGTATCGTGACTCTGAGTGTACTAACGTGAAGTCTCTTCCCTTCACACTTAACAGGTAATGTATGGTGCTTGTTTGTTCGCACGTTACGATAACTATAGCGGTCCATGAATAACAGAAGAAAGAGGAATGCATATATATGTAGAAAGAACAACAAAGGCAAAGTAGCAAGCTTTCGTTTTCTTTATACGCAAAAATTAATTAAACGCAACGTCATAAGACTTGCCTTATGCCCTCGTAACAAAGTGTATGCAAAATTACATGATGATCGACCTCGATCAACAATAAAATTGTTAAAAATAAGACGTGACGGTTTAGTAAGCAACCTCACATTCATCATCATCTGGTAAGAGACCCACTGCAGGGCTATAGACATCTTGTCGAAGGAATATATGGGCATAATCACCACGCCAGCCCACGACTTATTATCCATTTCAAACTCTGAGAAATACACAGTTCTATGTTTTCCCAGATACAGGAGTATTACAAGAACATTTCTCACGTTCAGGTTTCCTCACGATGTTTTCCTTCACCGTCTGTCGATAAGGCTACCAATTTAAATTAATAAATGTATGTGGATTCGGAAAAAAATATTAGTACATGCCGGGATGAGCACCTGCGGACATCGGAATAATATTCCACCGGTCAAATTACGACTTTTCACATTTGCATTACAATAATAGTAAGAAAAGGATGTGTTTCGTCTTTTAATAAACCTTTTCAACGTTAAATGTTTCATTTTAAATCTTATTACCAGTTACAGAGCCGTTTTGTAGACACTACTTATTACCTATACAATCTTTGACCCACTAAAGGACATGGTTTCGTAATAAAAACATATTATTAGCATTACATTTACCGCTACGTATCAATAAATTGAGCTGAAACATAATGAACTATTCATCAATACAGAAACGTCTGCGCTTAAATGAGGACAAATTAGTGTAAGCATTTAATAATCCCGTACTGTTTATTTCAAGTCACAAAAATATCACGCCTAAAATGTGAGTCTTAAAATTCAAAGATTAGTCACAATAAAATGCATATGAGCCCTTTACTGTCACTCAAATGTAAATCTTACTAAACGTATAATAAAAACGCAAATTGCATGTATTTTCTTTCGCCTAAATAAAATCACAATTGAAAAAAAAATACTTAGACCTATAATTTAATTTAGACGTATATTTTTTTTGTTAATAATTAGTATTCCATTAAGTCTCTAAGTTCTCGTATATTGTGCATACCAGTTACACATCGTGGAGGTTACAATGACTACAAGTTCGCGATTTCAACAGTCCCCTACTATCTAATGTAACGATTTCTGTCAAATAAATGATACAATATACATCAATAATATTTATGATAATGAAAATAGAAAAATAATAAGATAAACGTGAAAATCATTCAACAGCGATAAGAAATTACGTGAGGCGATTGTCACGAAACAATTAAATTTGAATCATCATTTTGCGGTTTTAATCAGAGAAATAAAAAAAATACGTGCTCTCTGTATGCTATGATATCAATAACACAGGCCTACAATGATTTTGGTCCCGCTAAAAGTAAAACTGATTTCAAATACGTTCGGTACTCTGATAAAAAATTGATACTTACTTTTTTAATGCTACGTGTAGTTTTCGAGATTTCGCAAGGGTAAATAAATTAAAAAGAATTTAATACATTTATTAAAAAACAAAAGAACATTTAATTCTAATCATTTAAATACATTTAATTACTCGATATTTTACAGGTTAGAAGCTCCTCTTTTTATATTTTCTCCGATGGTTGTCTTCAGGACAATAGGATTATCCATATAGTGTACTTTTGTGCTCATATTACATCCAAGATTTTTAAAGCTAACTAAGAGCTTTTGAACTAATTCTTTGTAATTTTATTTACGTAGCTTCGCGATTTGACAGCTTCCCACGACGTCTTGTGGACTAATTAACCAAATTATAACATAAAATTAGCGGCATCAAACATTTTTTTTTGTAGACCTGTGTAATTAGTATAAACCGAAGTACCCTCGTACTACTCGTGTACCCTTAGTTCTTATATAGTACACATACATTATATACACATGCATGTTATATTCAAAGGAATGAGAGAAAAATCGATTCAGTTCAAGTCCTAAAACAATTTTTTTGAAGCTTACATAACTATAACTAGGATACGAGATTCATCAAAATGTACTACGGAATGGTATACCTTAAAAATATATACAGAAAATACTGTAATAGTTCTTATTATCTCTTCTTCTGCTATCAAATTATCTTAGGGAATTTGGGAGATGTGTAAAATTTATTCTGGCCCCACATAGTGACGAATTAAAGTAAAATAAATATCACAAAAACCTATTTCATAAAAAAAAACCCTTAAACGAGCCAAATTTCATATAATCGAACGGTGTTCCAATTCATCATCATATATACAAACATAGATTTTTATATATATGGATTAATCGTTTATATAAAAATATATAGCATTAATAAATAACAGTTATAACAGAATGTTATCAAAGTACGATGATTTATCAGAACAAGCAGCGAAGGCGGCAGTAATCTACTTAAAAAGTTCTTTTTTTGTCGGAAAAATTTAAATACTACCTGAATGATTCAATGGAAAGTCGACATGGGGCCAATCAACTCAACATTAATCCAACCTACACAATTTTATATAATATTTCTCATAATACCATTTTGTAAGTGACAAACGACCTAAGAACCGTGGTTATGACTTCATTATGAAGCGTAATTTACGACGCACTTCGAATTTTCAAATGAATTCAACTAGAAATGACAATTCTTAGATTAGATTTATTGCTTTTCAATATTTATTGCGGTATAATTATTTATTATTCATTTAGAGATAATCTCATTATATGAAATATATGGGAAATGTTTTCTAATATTTCTAATGTTTTATTTCAAACATTAGTTAGTTCGATATAGTGGTTTAACCCTTATAAAAACAACAGAATCTAGATTGACGTACAATCAATTTTTTGTGTAAATTGCCAATTTTTTTTTCGTAATTTTTTATACTGAAAATCTATCAACGTAGCTGAAAAATGTCTCTGATAATAATGTATAATTTATTAAGAATATTTTCTTGTGACTACACCAATTAAGGAACACGACTTGTACGGTTACGTACATTGCATGTCGCCCTACTTATTATGTGCGCATCAGCACATCTAATTTAAAATAATATTTATTAAATACTTGGATTCTTAGCCGTGTTCAAGCACTCGGTTACGTTGCATAACAACGCAATTGTAACACAATAAATATGTAGAATAATTGTGACCTAATAAAACAACTTAATTCCCACAAACAAGGCACCTCAAAAATAATTCACATATATAAGGCAAGGACTTACTCCTTGCCCCTGCAGAATCTTAATACCTATTTCAAAAAATCTATTCTGTATATATAAGTCTATGTATAATTAATTAATAACATTCTGTATATATAATTAATTTTTCTTATAGATATAGTAAAATATATAATAATTATTTAGTTGGGATGGCATTTTTGCGAGTTCTGCGAACACTCGTAACGATCTCTGAATTAGTGCAACTACATTACAATAGATGGCGCACGAGTTGTTTCATTTTGAAGATAATGAGAATGAAGTAGTGGTCAAAAGCGAATCTATATTAAATGCGAGAGTATATTTTTGTGAATTCTAGTTAATTAATTATGCCTAAACAATAGGACAGATTTTCATGTGTCGTATAAAAATCGGATTGATTTAAATATGTAAAGGTATTTAGAATTATGTAATACAGCTTAGGTACTGTAAAGTGTCTAATTAAAGGCTTATTTTATTGTTAATTGTCTCGTAAAAGTTAATATTTATGCGAGGAGTAAATAACACTTGATCTAAATAAGCTGATGGGGTTAGAATCATTACATAGTATAAAACAAAGTCCCCTGCCGCGTCTGTCTGTCTGTCTGCTCGCGATAAACTCAAAAACTACTGAACGGATTTTCAAGCGGTTTTCGCCAGTGGATAAAGTGATTCATGAGGAACGTTTTGGTATATAATTTGACAAGGATTTTTTTATAATCAGGGCGGGACAACGTCTGCCGGGCCCGCTAGTATACATATAAATGTCACAACGACAATATGCAAATATTAAGATTAAAATCTGTAAAAGCTATAACCACAAAACGTGGGCGCTTCGAAACGAAATAATTAATTGAAATATATATAAAGTAGATAATATATTGCATAATCTCTTACGCTATCAAATTTACAGTTATCGATTCATATGGACCTTTTTCTAGCAGGCTATTTTTTTCGTTAATATTATTTTCAAATATATATAAATCAAAATTAGTAGATAATCTTACAACAACAATGACAAATTAAAAAAAATGTTTAATAAAACTAATAATGTATTCCTAATAGAAACATAATAAAGCAAAAATTGGTATACATTCTAATACATCAATTGAAGTAACATATAAAATAGTAACAATAGAATTCTTAATATTATTGATTTTTCTATGACAAAAAGTATTGTTTACATGTATTATGTAGATCTTTAAATATTCAATCTAATTCAATAAGAATTATATAAAAAAATATTTCATTGTTAATTATTTATTTCCCATTTACTAATAACAACTTTTTGGACACAGAAAATATAATTGTAATATTTAACACACATACATAAAATGGTTCGCGACCACTGTTTTAGATAGCTCATTTACCGAGGAAGGCTTTAGGCTATATATCATCACGCTAAGGCCAATAGGAGTGGAGCGCCAATGAAGAATGTTTCAAAATCGGGCATTTTTTTCGTTTTGATTGCTTTCGCTTCGTGTTAGCGTTAGTATTATATGTGTTGCCATGGTAACGTGGTAAGTTTGTATCGCAAACATTTTCAAAGATTATTTTGTGTTCCTATTCAAAAAGTTTATTCTACGTTAGTTTTGTTTCCAAATTTTTATTTGCAATCTATTACGTATTATAAAAATAAAGTGTATGTATGTCAAAATAAATAATAACTTTTTGGTGAATGGATATAGCTACAAATAACAAAAAAAATGTTTTGATATTCGGTCGACATTTTTATATTATTATATTTTGTTTGTTTGTTCCGGGTAATCTCAAACCGGCTGAAACTATTTTAACGGGAATTTTACTGGCAGATAGCCGAAATGATAGCGGTTGACATATTCTATTTTTAACCGACTTCAAAAAAAGGAGGAGGTTATCAATTCGACTGTATTTTTTTTTTTTTTATGTTTGTTACCTCATAACTTTGGACTGGGTGAACCGATTTTGATGATTCTTTTTTTATTTGAAAGCTGGTGCTTCCCGTGTGATCCCATTTTAATTTGGTCCAGTTCCGACAACGGCATCCAGTGCATAACTGTATAAGTTTTAAATTTGCATTAATTATGTAAACGACAAATAGACGAATAACTCAATATCACGCTAACCGATTTCGATGATTCATTTTTTATGGGAAAGGATGTACTTCAAGGGTAGTTTGATGAGAATTTGGTTAGGTTCTGATCATGGGATCCGTGACAAAGTAAGAAAACTTTTATGAAACGAGCCTACTCCTTTCTTAAGGGCCGGCAACGCATCTGTGTTTCTTCTCGTGTCGCAGGTGTCCATGGGCGGCCGTGATCACTTACCATCAGGTGACCCGTATGTTCGTTTGCCACCAATATTATAAAAAAAACTCTTCAATTCTTAGGAGCCTATTGTGCTTATGTTCGTTGCTGTGTTGCAACATGACGCAAGCATTGTAATTACATTACTTAAGGTGTATTATGTGTGAAGCGATGGTAGCCGAGTTGGTGGTAGAAACTATCGCGGATTATTGATAAGGTTGCGTTCGTACCAAACGTTACTTATTGTACAACCAATTGAAACCATATCGCATACCATACCGATAGATACCATACCGCAAAAATGCGCATATTTTAATATACTTAAGGCGGAACGGAGTTCGCGGGCACTGCTAGTAAAATATATTTATGTACACTAAAAATGGAAAAATAAAGTAAATTTTCAAAAAAAGTATTAACCGACTTCAATATCAATCAAAAACCCATAAGGCACTGAAAAGCGGAAAATAAATAGTTTATCAAATTAAATAAAACATATGAATATGTGTGCTACCTAGAGATGTATTGGAAGTCGGTGCGAACCGAAAATCATATCATCTACATAGGTACAAAGTTTAAGTCCTCTCTCGCGTCTCTGGAACAAATTTGAAATTTCGGTTGGCACCGACTTCCAATACATCTCTAGGTAGCACACATATTCATATGTTTTATTTAATTTGGTTAATTTGATAAACTATTTATTTTCCGCTTTTCAGTGCCTTATGGGTTTTTGATTGATATTGAAGTCGGTTAATACTTTTTTTTGAAAATTTACTTTATATTTGTCCGCAACTTCGTCCACATTGCTATTTCCAAAATGGTTGGACCGATTTTCACGGGGTGTTCACTGGTAGATAGCAGACCTCATAAAAAGTTATTTACGTTTTTATTCGCCTTCGGCCACAGTGGAATATTCGAAATGCTTCAACTGATTTTCATGGGACTTTCACTGGCAGATAACTCACAATATAAGAAGTAACGTAGACTATTTTATTTTGTTAGCCAAGACTTCGTCTGCAGTACTATCTCCAAATCGGTTGGACCGATTTTCACGAGATTTTACAGGCAGATAACTAACTAATGAGCTATTTTATTTTAAACTAGCGGGCTCGGCAGACGTTGTCCCGCCCTGATAAGAAAAAGAAAACCTTGACAAATTATACCTAAAACTTCCCCATAAATCATCGTATCTACTGATGAAAACGGCATGAAAATCCATTCTGTAGTTTTTGAGTTTATCGCGAACAGACAAGCACACAGACCAGAGGCCTTTGTTTTACACTACGTAGTAATGAACTGTTACCTGTGCATTCGTCCATGTGAAATTGATCAAAAATAATTTGTATACTGTAAACAAGTACATGAGATATGCGCTGTACTGGACTCCAGGAATAAATATATATAACTGAAAGTCATATATTTGTAAGTAATTTGAATTATATTATCTTTTCGTCAATTTGGCGGCCATTTTATTTTATTTACCGCGTTTGCGTCTACATAACTCAGTGACTATAATAACGTATAAAAACAACACAATTATATCGACAATATGGGCATGTTATATCTGCATAACAAAACATTTAACACATATTGGTCGATAATGTATAGCTTAAAATTTTCATTACTTTCTTATATACAGTTAGTGAGCACTGTGGGTGGTATATAGTAGGTTAAAGTTCCAGGTATGTTGCTGATGATAAATCTCATCCCATTCGATATACTATTCACGTATCTAATGTACACATGTTACAAATGTTTTTCAAAAAGCATTTCTGTAATGTGCACACCTACTTACAATTTTACATTTCTTTAAGTACGATAATGTAGATTCTAAATAAGAGCATACATTTTAACCCCGCGAACATTGCTGAATCAGTGTTATGTGCATTATTTACGCAATGCATACATTTTATGATCCTGAGAGCTGACTGTACATTCTAATTATATTGCAATCGAAGCACACGTTATTATAAATAGCATACATAAATTGCGTACAACCGTGTCAAAGCATTACAAAATCTATCTATACTAAAATTATAAAGCTGAAGGGTTTGTTTGTTTGGTTGAACGCGCTAATCACAGGAACTACTGGTCCGATTTGAAAAATTCTTTCAGTGTTAGATATCATTTTTTTTCCTTTTGAGAGCTTCCAGTGCGTGTTAGTTATCCCAAAGTAACTATTCTACGCGGACGAAGTCGCGGGCAGAAACTAGTTATAATATAAATCAACACATTACTTGTCGATCTATGTCGTCATGTTCCTCCTGACATAACTAATAAAGGATGGGGAAATTTTCCTGATGTAATCAAATCCAATGGACTAACGCTCTCTAATAAACTTTTCGTCTCTCCGTATTTTGCAGTTCTGTTTACAGAAATGATCCCTATTCCTAAATCACATACTGTCCGTCGCGCTGTAAAGTTAAACGATCGTATCTTTTCTGTGACATTTTTCCCAATCTTTGTGATAAATATTTATTACAAAGGACAATTTGATCACGAATGGAACATACGTAATACGACCGAACAATTGTAAAGCTCTTTTCACACAATTAGTTACCGGTTATAGAACGACCGTTTATATTCTTAGTTCCCAAAATGATCCAGGTGGAGCCCCAGTGGTCCACGGGAGACTCAACGGGGGTCTACGTTGGCGTAACAAACAAATGGGGGTTCTTAAAAATTGATCTGCTATCGATAGTGAAGAACTAAAATGTTGGCTTGACTTCACCTATCAATGTAGGCAGATAATATTTTAAGAAGCTCAACGACTGTTACTTGTAAAAACTTACAAATTCCATATTCAGTACGCAACGCAAATTTTGCAACTAATTTTGAAAGTGGTCTATGAGAAATTAAAGTCTGGGAACCTCTGATTTATATAATAGTATCCATGGATTCTGCTCTTTACACTTTCATTAAAACCTCCCTTTGTATGTTTCTACTTCATACCTTGAATTTAAACGTGTACATCGCGATCTCAAGATGGTCGCTTTATCGTGTGAAAGCTGCTAATGCCTTCACTACTGGAACGTTATTATACCGTTTATATGGAAACCATCAGTGTATAAAGGCCCTTACGTAGAAGACACGATACTTCCCAGTCTAATGACTTATGACGTAGTTTCAAACGTTTTATTGGACACTGTAAATTGACCCTATTGTCTTCAATTCATTAGATTAATACACCTATACATACATGTACTACTAGTACATAGGAGTAATTTATGATCGTACTGGGATTGATGTCTTAGCAACTGTAACCACGTGTAGCAGGGGCATAAGGATATCTTATCAAAATTGATGTGATGTAAATCTGAAGAATATACAGCGTGTACAACAAATAATTTGGTGCATCTTAAACTCTTTTTAGCTCTTACCGTTGGGCAAGGTGATAGACCAAAAGAAATAATATTGTCTGATTCTATATACTCAAAATAATATCCGTTGTTAGTTTAAATATTAATTATCTAATAGCTGTGACCGCGACTGAATCCGCCTGGAACTTGATATATAAAACAGGGACTAATAAAGTCACCTGAATGTATTAAGTCCATTTACTTATCTACTTTTCTCTCGTACTTAAGTCGCGTCGTCATTAAAGTTACAATAACTTTTGATAGAGTGAACCGATTTTAATGAAACCAAGACTAAATGTTACTCGACGATATGCTTTATGATTTTGTGTACGCAGTACTCGCAGTGACGCGTATTCATATAAACAGACAGACAGACATTGCAAATAATGATTGAAATGTATTTTATTACTCATTTCAAGACACCTGTAACAATTTTTTTCACAAAAATCTAAAAGTACAGACACGTTACGATTTACATTCTTATTATATGTATAGGAGACATTCCGTGTCTTAACTAAACATTTTTGGGAGACCCATAGTTGAGGAGTGAAAGAGTCGCATGCGGCTCGCAAGACGCGGCTTGCCAACAAATGCCTTATGCTATTAAGCTCTCTAGTTTAAACTACAAAGTACAATAAAGTATTCATTCATTCTTGTCACCTACGCGTCAGATTATTTAAAGTTGAAGCCAATTGTCCGTTTCTCGTCGTATACTATCCCAGTTACAGTACCACGCGTCTCATAGAATACATATAGATGACTGGATAAACATCAAGCAAGTCCGTTGTACTAATTCGACGCGGTGAGTCCGAAATCTAATTCAGTTGACAGTGACAACTCATCTGGGTCAGTTGGAAACGTAACGAGCCGGTTCTAGTTATAACAGTTAAAATTAACCACGCGTTGGTAATAATCCTGTGTCGTAACACCTACTTTTCTTTGGTTCCATTCCCAAATCAAGGGACCCTATCGTTAAGCTTACGTTCTCCTATATTCAAGAGGTTGTATTTTGGAAAATGTTAATTGTAAAACCCATCCCCAAAAGTAAAGTAGTAGAATCAATGAAAGATTTACGTCCTATTAGTATTCTTCCAGTCTTATTTAAAGTTAAGGAGCGTGTGGTCGAAAAAAAACTTAAATCTTATCTAGAATAGAATAATATACTACCTTTGATGCAGTCAGGTTTTAGGTATGGTCATAATACAAGTACTGCGTTGGCTAAAATATGCGATGTCTTAATTTCAGCTTCTGATATTGGAGAAAGCTCAGTTTTGGTTTTACTTGACTTTTCTAGGGCATTCGATTGCTTAGATAGAGAATTACTTATATCAAGTTGTCATACTACGGAATATCTGAGTCAACTAAACTTTGGTTTATATCATATCTGACTAATAGGTGTCAACAAGTAGTTATCGAATCACAATAGGGTGAAAGGAAAATGTCCCAAGTAAAATATGTTACCCGTGGTGTTTTTTTTTTTAATTTCAACAGGTACGCGCTTGGCCACAATCTCACCTGATGGTAAGTGACGATCAGGCCGACGATGTATCGCGCTTACCCACTAGATGCCTGTTCACTCTACTCTTGAAGACTCCCAAGTTATAAGATGACGGGAAGACAGACGCCGGGAGTGAATTCCACTCCTTAGCCGTACGTATAATGAATGTGGAAGCAATTCGCTTCATACGAATTACGGGAATATTAACCACGTAAGGGTGGAAACCCTCACGGCGTCTAGTCGTCCTCTGATGGAATGGGGACGGTGGGATTATATTATGTAATTCCTGTGCACACTTTCCAAAGTATAACCCGTGGTGTGCCTCAGGTTTCTATTCTGAGCCCCCTCTTGTTTATACTATTCACCGCTGATCTTACATACGTTCCTCAGTTTAGCAATATATATATATTTATATTATATATTATAATAGATTTGAATAAAATATATGAATGTTCTAAAAATAACTCTCTGAAACTAAACCCTATAAAAAGTAAGTACGTGGACCCTAGGAACTAAGTCACAAATAAAAAAAACTGTAGATAAACAATTTAACATCTTGATAAAAAATGAAAGTATAGAAAGAGTATCAGTTGTTAGAAATTTAGGATTAGTCTTAGATGAAAAAATACTTTTTATCGAACATATGACTAATAAAATTAAAAATGCTTTCTATAAATTGAAAATATTATATGGTATACGAAGTTATTTGAAATTAAATACAAGAAGTCTTCTTTGTGATCTAATTGTATCTCCTTTCAACTATTGTGATGTGGTGTATGGGCGTATTAATGGAGAAAACGTCACAAGCAATTCAACGTGTTCAAAACGCATGTATCAGATTCTGTTATGACGTACCTAAATGGTCGCATATATCCCCGATCAATAATAGCAAAAATATGTTAAACATGTGTCCAAGGAGATACTTACATTTAGCTTGTCTTACGCAGGTCTTATTAGGAATAAAAAACCGGAATGCCTGTATACTAAATTTGACTGGTATAGGAACATTCATAATATAAACACAAGATTACATTACTAATCACTGCATCCCTACCTAAACACAAATCTGTAGGCTATGAAGGAAGTTTCAAATATGCGGCGTCAAAAATTTGGAATAATATACCTCCTCCATTACAGAAAAAAAAACAAATTTATATTTAAGAAATTAATTAAACAACAAATTCTTGAGGAACAAACATTAGGCCGCTTATAATTGTATTTTTATCAATAGATTTGACGCATTCACATTATCATAACTTTATATTGCAACGTTTTTCTCTTTTTTCTCTTATTACTATACTTTATTTTTATTTAATTAGTTATACGCATGGCAATGTATATGTGATATGTCTTTTAAGTTTATGACCGCGACTTGGGCGCGAAAAACAGGAATGCTTGTTTGTATTTTAGCCGGAAATTTGAGTTCTGGCTGAAAATCATCGCCGTTTTCAAAAACGGCAATACGCTCACGCCAGGCCTCATTGTCATAGTTTTATATTTTAAGGTTTTTTATCTACGACAATAAATATCTTTCTTTCTTTTTTCTGTTTCTGTTTATTAAACCGTAATTGTTATCATAATAAAAATATTTAAAAATGCTCGGTGTTCGTGAAGACATACGACAGAAGTGAATATTTTGTATTTATTTATTACTTCATTGATACAGCAACGACGCTCTCACAAAATATTACATACCAATAACCAACAAGTTCAGGATAGTGTGAAGCGTTTTTAGAGATGTGCGCCATATTTTATTACAGAACTATGTTATCAAAAGAAATTTAATGCAATAGTATAGGTGGTAGAGCCACGCTGAAGCTATTATTGGGTTTAGCATGAATGGGTCGGCTCGTCCGGCGTAGTACCACCCTCTCATAGGAAACTTACGTGTAACAGTGCCTGCATTGTTGCGTTTCGTTCGGTCAGCGAGAGCGACAGAGGCCCACCTCCCCTCCTCTGCAACGCACTTTCGATTCTCCTGGTGTTGTTAGCGTCTATGGACGGAGGTGATCACTTAACAAGAGGTGACCCACCTGTTCGTTTGCCTGCTGACATAAAAAAATACACTTTAATAACAAATCATCATGCGTATCACTTAGATAGATCTGACCGGTATTTCCTGAATGGGCAGTAAAAGATGTCAATATCAGCAGTACAGAGAAACAATTTATTTTTAAAAGCCAACTTCACAGTGTGCCCATTAGGTCACCCATCCAAGTACTGACCGCGCCCGATGTTGCTTAATTTACGAAGAACCGGTGTTTTCAACACTCTGCGCGACTCAATGTTTGCCCCCGCCACTATACGTCACACAAATAGGTTGCGGAGCATAATTTCAAAACCCTCCCATAAAAAGGTTCTATTCAATAATAAACCTACAGACGATGACGATAAAATTATATTTACAAGAACAAATAAGTAAATAATAGAGATATATTTCGTTATAAAACAGAACCCATACGCATGTCTACGACTCGTACTTGACCGATTTTTCTCTTATGATTTTCTCCTATCTCCTCCATATATTTTTGTCAAAACTTTTATAAAAATATCGATCACCATCGACCATTACAGTATAGAGATCCACCGACAGCCACCGTCAATTCGCCGTCGAACAACAATGCCGTAGCTAAAACCCGTACAGTACCCGGCAATTGATTTGATGTGATAGTAAAAAGAGTGAGTCGTCCGGACTAAGATCAGCTTGCTTCGGTTTGGAAAGCGTTATCGCTATCGCACAGCACAATTACTATACGAAACGGATCTGAGGTAACTATCTCTGTCTCCCCCACGTGCCAAATTAAAAGCCAAGTATTGTACTTTGATTTTAAAGAATAATTTAACGGCTTTGTTTGTTATCTGTCAGCCTGGAAATTTGTTTTATAATCGCTTCTTTGATATAACGATAAGCTCATCATAAAATTATATATATACGTACTCTATTGAACGGCACGTTACAAAAGCAGTGCTATAATTTCAGACAAGTGTACAATATCCGATATGGTCTAGTGGCTAGGATACCTGGCTCTCACCCAGGAGGCTCGGGTTCGATTCCCGGTATCGGAATATACTTTTTTCATCACACTTTTTTTTACTTTTTCATTTACTGCTCAATTATTCTCTTTATATTTTATACCAGTTTTATTTGCTTTAATAATATAAAAATTGTGATTTGGTGACAAATAATTAATGGTAAAACTTCAAAAAATTATACCCCGGTAGTAGAGCATCTGAACTCTATAAGTAATATTATAAATGAGAAAGTGATTTCGTTCGTTTGTTTGTTACGCTTTCACGTCTTAACTATACAACCGATTGTTATGAAATCTTGTAAACATGTACTCAGAGTACAGAAAAGTACAAGGGTACCTTAGATAGGTAAAATCAACATAAATACGAGCGAAGCCGCGAACAAACGCTACTTTTCTGTATTAGATATACATATTATATATACCTATACTTACTAACTACCACCATGTAGTTGTAAAGCCAGTTTTTCTATAGACTTTGAGTCTCACAAATATTTTAGATCTAGTAAAATTTTATTTTAAAAACCATATATTAAATAAAAAGTATGTTTAGGGCAGCCCTACATACTCGTATTCTTTCCTAGCAAAAATCCAATGTAAAAACCAACAATCTAGTACAAAAATCATCTAAAGTGCAACCCTAACCTAACGTAACAAAAAGTATTGAAACATACAAAAACCGTTCGATAACCTAAATCGGAGAAGTGATTCGAAATAAGTTCCGTTATGCAGATAAAAGCAGTTGTATTGTTGGAGACTAAAACAATAGGACTTGCTGCTGATCAGACGTTGTTCGACACGGGCCGGTCGTTTCGTATGCTCGGTTACCCTCCGCTGCCCGAGCCGGAAACCGCTTGGTAGCCGCTGTAAGGGTATGTAACACTATCCCCTACTATAAAACTTAACTACACCTTAGCTATGATTCACTCGTATATAAATAAAAATCAACTGTCGAATGTAAGGGCATCACTTTTGATCAACTGTACTTATATGGCTAGTTATTTTTTTGTTGTGTTTTATTTGTCAGGACAAGGTGTATATGAATGAAAACGTTTTAAAATTTGTATGGAAAAATGAAGGTTAAGAAATTCCACATGTTATCTCTTTCTATTCCTATCAAACGATCTTTTTCTAATGAAAAAGTAAATAAAAAGTATTCTGTCAGTATGAAGTCGGTGCGAACCGAAAATCATATCATCTACATAGGTACAAAGTTTAAGTCGTCTCTGTAATACATTTCTACCTGGAACAAATTTGAAATTTCGGTTGGCACCGACTTCCAATACATCTCTAGGTAGCACACATATTCATATGTTTTATTTAATTTGGTTAATTTGATAAACTATTTATTTTCCGCTTTTTAGTGCCTTATGGGTTTTTGATTGATATTGAAGTCGGTTAATACTTTTTTGAAGTGAAACTTCTTTATCGGCGTTGGAAAAAATTTACCGTCACATTTTTCCGTTACGCGCCATCTTGTTTGTATTCATGTCTATGATAATAAAATCCCTTTGTTTAAACTTTATCTAATTTAACTTTATTTTTTAATATATTAATGAAATTGTTTGCCATAAAGAAAGAAAGGGTTTTTTTTTTTTTTTTTTTTTTTTAACCAATTTCTGGAAAGTTGCATATAGATCATTTTGCGAAAAATAAGGCCTTAAACAAGTTTCACTTCTTACGTGTGTACACTAGTACACGCACACATTTTTTTACATTTTTTTTGAAAATTTACTTTATATGTCACTGTTTTCTGTTCTACGACAGTCTTTTTCAAGTTTTCCAGGGCTGAGCGCCATAAGCCCATAAGTCTGGTGAAGCTGTGAAGGTCCATTAGGTCTATTAGCGTATAGTCATTTCGAAAAAAAGAACCTACTTCATCCACCATCGCCATATCAGGCCAAGTGACCTGTTCAAACTCCAAAGCCATTTGAATTTAACAATACGCATAAGGATGTCCGTAGAATGGTCGTTGTGGTATAAATACTAAAGCGATATACGAATTTTAAATTAAACTGAACGAATTTAACTAATTTATTCGTAGTTTGCCGTTATAACCAGCAACGTTATGTAGAGTTTACGCTGTATTTACAAACAAAAAAATTTAAGTGTTTACGTAAATGATTTTTGTGTATTAACAATTCCAGTCATTACTGTAATAGTTAACTGTAGTTCGTAGTAGGGGACATTCGGTAAGGGAGCATTACTTCATACATTTACGGGTTTTAACTTATAATTACGATTATGCATAACAGAACATAAATGATCAGCGATTGTATGTAACATTAATTGATTTATTATAATTCAACTCTCGAACTGTTTATAAGTAGTATGTTGACACCATGAAATAATTAAGCCTACAGCATATTTGGTCCTGTGATTTGATTTGTATTGAGCAACTAGCCTTTAGTGCGTTCATTCAGGGTCTTTACGGAATATGGAGTAGGTACTTAACACCACTTATAAATAGGAACGTGGACAAAATATGTATTAGTAGCTGATGCTCGTTAATATGGGTTTATTGTTTAACTGGCTTTTGCAAGCGATTTTGCTCGCGTTAATGTATAAATATCGCACGGGAGTAGTACCTTGTCTGGATGAATGGTACCTCCCATATCCTTTTCTGTAATTCTGACAACATGCATGCATAATTGAAGATCGGTGCAGTAGTTAATACGTTAAAGTGTCACAAACATACAAACAGTTTCACCATTATAATAATAGTTAGGATAGTAAGTGAGAAATACGTGTTTTTCAGGTGTATACTTATTTGTATTTTATTTATCCCAATAATACCAACTATGAATCATTGCTATTGTTGCTAATGCAAATTCAATTTTAAGTGCTTTATACGTGTACTTTAAGTTATATGTTGATATATTAAAGAACTACTAACATTTTATGTTTGAAATGTCTACTTCCTGTTCATTAACTATTTTTGATTTATTTTCGGTAGTTGTGAAAACACTTACTTTTTACTAAATCGTTATATCATTACATAAAATATATATAATTATATACATATATTAATGTTCTGAAATAGCGAACAGACGTGCAGTTCAACTGATATTACATGGTTAGTGCAGACTACAGCTATGTATATTCCTGGATAATAACTGCGTTGAAATATATAAGTTAATTTCAAGTGAAATGTTATACAACAAAAAAAAACGTCGACACGCCGAATGCTAAAACTAAATCTTACATAACAGCTAAGTAAAATTTCGACCAGAATAATCGCAAATAAAGAAAATAACACTTGAAATGATGATAAAACAACTCAAACTAGAACGTTCTACTTTTTCTTCGAGAGAAAATTACGTGCTTCGTTTAAGTAAGACAAAAGACGCAAGACTTAATTCCATTGTTTGCGCACGCGACACCGCGCACTGTTGCAAAAACAAGCGACTAATTTGAATAATTTCAACACGTTGTGCAAAGGTTTTGGTGCCAACTACAAACAAATCGATAATGATCTTATATAAGACTAGTTTTCGACAGCGATTTTACGCATAATTTGAAATATGGAATATACCAAATTTTAGTATCTTCGTTACTCGAACCATCATTTTTTGTGTCAAAAGCCCACTTTATTTCTAGATCTTCTGATTCATTCCGATCTTTTAGAACCAAAATTTGCGGATCAATCTTCAACTTCACTTTGAAAATATCGAACGACGAGGATTTTACTGCAAGTTTTATTGTATAATCCCAATATTTTTCATCTTAAGATCATATTCCAGCTACTGGAATTTAGCAATCAGTTACTTACATGTAAATCCCATGATACGCTTCAAGAGGCACTAATTAATTTGAAAAAAGGCACTACTTAATTTAAAAGATTTCAATTGATTTCAAAGATTCAATCTTATTCCTTACCATTATAATATCTTTTCTCAGTTATTTTAATACAAGGTGTTTAAGTTCACGTAGAGTGATTAGTTTTAATATTCCAAAGGGGGGTTTAATTAAGCAAACCTCTACTTCAGCGATCAATATAATCTATTGTAATCACCCTAAACTGTTAAGGTTCATATCTTCGTCCTATACTTCTTAATTACTGCAGGTCTTTTTGGGTCAAGATTGATTGTACTTCTTTGGGAAGCAATATATGCCTACCCAGAATCCAGTTGCGCTAGAGCTTTATGGATAGCGTAATAAGTGCTTTGGTATTTCGTCTGGAGTGTTGCAAAATATTTAATTTCTTGCACCTTAGGCTTAAGGAGTAATTTCACTATTGTTAGATTTTCAAACTCCATTTGTCGTACGATATATGCTAACGAAGTTAACTATAAGCCAAAAGATAGTATTGATTATTTCCTAATATTAATGCTTTTGCTGCTTCTAATTACTAATTGTTAAGTAACCGTTTACTACAAATTGTATCCTACAAATTACGACTTATTGTCCCATAAAATTTTATTTGTTGGCAATAAATTATTATTTAATGTTAGCGAGACAAACAGACAAAAAATTGACATAATAACAAACTAACATACCGTTCGGTTAAAATTTCCAGTATATTATTATTAGCTTGCATTAGTCACGATTTGACCAGAATAGGAAGTTTATAACCTCCGTAACTCGTTAGCGTTGATGTTAAATTTATATAATCAATATTAAGTAGACTTTATAGATTTCGAAATTTAAATGTATTTATTTAGGTGCTTGGTTGAAACCTAGTGAATGGCAAGCCACCGTCGCTTCCAAAATCTTATCTGTCGCATTTTGCACTAGTTTTACGATATTGTCAACGTAAATTACTTAAATACAGTTATTTATATTCTTTATGTGTCCACCTGTTTACTTGTTTATAATATTCCTGTTTTCCGTCAGGTTGAATGTTACCACAATTAAATAAGACAACTACAAATTTAGTTTAAGCTAACGTCATCAAGACTTACGGTCTCTAAAGATTTATATAAATAAACTGAGATAAATCAGTTCAGTACCTCTTACCCTTTTTCTCCTGTTTCTTTAGTGTAGTTGACGAATTTTAATGTTATCAATAAAAACTTTTTAGAAATTGATTTTTTAGACCATCGATGTGTTAAAGTCTCTAACTCCATTCGTCATACCTTCTCAATCCTTACGTCTAAATTCTACAACACTTCTTTAGTCTTTGCCAAAAAACTTCAATACTACTGACAATGAAAAAAACATCTATGGCCGAATTTTAACCACTGGACGACTACTAATTTCCTGAAATGTGTTTAAAAAAAAGTTTGAGACATTTATCGCAGACCTAATTTCAAACAAATCATCTTAAATTTAACTCGATAATTTGAAGACTAGGTAAAATATTAATATCAGATTCACCGATGCAATTACAACTAATAATATCATCAGTAGTATGAGTGACTTGTATCAATTTTAATCCAAAATACAAGTTTCCTGGTCGCGTAAAGAGCCGTCTTGTAGATACACCCTAAATAAAATTCGCAAATAAACCAGTTCTAAGAAATACATCTGAAAATAGTAACAGAACGTAAATTATAGTTTAGCATCATGAAAACGCAGTTAAGATATTAATCGAAAAATAGTAGAAGCCTCCATTATAAATTAGGTTGCGCCTATTTTTTCCCTTCTTAATTAGAATGTTTTGGTAAAATTTATTAAGGCTAGACTAAGCTCAACGCTGTTAGACGTTGGAACGAAATTGGGAAATTGCTCCATCAATATTAATTTCCCGTTCATTAGACAAGATGATTGAATAAGCCTTGGATTATTAACGAATGCTTTAATGTTATTCTTGATTTTACATAGCCATAGTAGAAATTCTAATATTGTGATTATGAAGTATATAGCTGTTTCATTATTTTAACTGTAGTCTCTTTTATCTAAGCGGGTACTTTATGATGCAACGCAGTCTCACTGATGAACTGTATATTTCGCCAAGTAGACTTATTTATATTAATGGTCAAAACTTGGTTTCAATTTTATTCTTGACAAAGCTTATTTCTCGATTATTAGAAATAAAGATCTTGGAGTATAAAGATTAGACATTTATAAATATAAGCGAACTGTTCGACTTCTTTTAAAATCATTAACACGAAAGTTAGTCATTTCCTATTACACAAAAAATAAATAATAACTTCAGTAGTAAAACCGAGAAGATAATGAACAGTTTTATTTTTACCTATTTATATATGCATTTTTGACTCGATGGCTTTCACCTTTGCTGCGATCCAAATATAAGTTTAAGCAAGTTTTAATATTTTATATTCTTCACGCTACTATAACTCGCTACTAGGTGATACTACTTACGTTCTACTGTTATGAAGTTTTACTTTGTAATTGAACGCGGGTGAAATCGTGAGTGATTACTAGTGTAGTATTATAATTTATGAAGTATTTTATTAAAACAGTTGGCGAATATTAATTTAGAATCGATAATGACCAATGGTTAAGTAACAATGTGTTAGAGCCTCCGGTGATGTATAACATCACGATGGTACCATTTCATAGTTGTAGAGAGGCTCTGCAGGCTAGCTACTACCCTCATGTGGAAAATCTGTCGACAAGCATCTATTTGTGTATTTCGGCATCTGTAAAGCCAGTCTCTCTAGGTTTAGCGTGTTTCATCATCATCATTATCAGTCTGTAAGAGACCCACTGCAGGTCCATAGGCCTCTTCCCGAAGGAAGGTATGAGCATAACCATCACGCCAGCCCACGACGAATTGGCAATTTCAAACTCTGAGAAATCCGCAGTTCTATATTTTTCCCACATACAGTAGTAGGTACTACAAGAATATTTCTCAGGTTCAGGTTTCCTCACGATGTTTTCCTTCACCGTCAGCCGATAGTGTTACTAATTTAAATTAGTAAATGTACGCGAATTCCGAAAAATTCGATGGTACATGCCGGGGTTTGAACCTGCGGACATTGAAATAATATTCCACCGGTCAAACCACTAGGCCACCACGACTCCTTAGCGTGTTTACCACCTTGGATCACATCGTCAGTTAATATTAGGTAAGATTGTCGTCGAAACACTATAAAGTATAAAATAATTACCGAAAGCCACAACCCTACATGGTTTGTTACGTTTGATCTATTGCGGAAGAAAATAAACATCGAAAACCATCTGAAACTGTTGTGTATTTTATTTGCTACAACAAGCGACTAGCGCAAAATAACATAGGATTAAAATTTATAGATACGTGCGTACATATGCGTCATGATTAATTAGAGATAAACTCCGCGAATGACTATTAAATGCACTTGCCATGTAATTGCACACGATTAATTAGCATTTCCTGCAGGAACTTAACGATCGGGGTCCACTTGACCCCGGATCGAAGCGATGTGAGATTAATTGTCGACAGAGAAGAATCAACAGTCATCAATGTATCACAACGTAATATGGTACTGTTATCATAATATTAATACGTGAAGCCAAAATTTTGTACTCCTTTTTAAGACAATTGCGTGAACAGAAGAACTTGAAATTTGGCATAGTTAAAGTTTATATGGAGGAGAAGCGCAGAAAGCTATTTATTTTATATAAAATGCATTGTAAGTACATTAAATTAATTAAAATATGCATTACTCACACTACTGCTCCAATTTTACACAACATATACACACATGTAAATAAAAAAGACATTTTGACATCCGTCAATAACGGACTTCAAAAAAGGTTGCGAAGGAGGTTACTATGCTCGACTATATGTATTTTTTTTACTCTTAAGTTCCAATTACCCTTTTTTATTCTACATTCAACAATGATATTATAACATATCTTATATATTAATATGTGAATCCAAAACTTTGCACCCCTTTTTAAGCGAATTGCGCGAACGGATGAACTTGAAATGAAGCATAGTTAAAGTTTATATGGCAGAGAAGTGCACAAAGCTATTTTTTTATATAAAATGCATTACGATCATATTAAATTAATTAAAATATACATTACTCACACTACTGCTTGAATATTACACAACAAATACACACATGTAAGTGAAAAAGACGTTTCGAACATTCTTCAACCTTCTTACGTTCCAATTACCTTTTAAATATTTTTAACATGACTGACGTTGCATGCCTTACAATATGCTCTTTGAAATCAACTGGTCAAATTGTAGGTTAATTTTAGAATAATATAATATGTAAATTCATAATATACATTAATATTAATTGATAATTAATTTATCTTTAGTAAATTTATGGAACTACAGACATAATTATTATTCTCTTTGGTTTTATTGAATATCAAAATTTTTAGATGACAGGACTGCTTTCACTTCATGTCACTTTGCTTCATGTTGCCATAAGAGTAAAGCAATATTTCCAAAGTCAATATCAATATTTTAATGTTTAGTATTTTTTATGGTGTACTCACTTCAAATGATGATTCAATAAAAAATGAGCGAAAAAATACTTTGTAAAATCAAAATAAGAAAATTTGTTTGGTCATGAAAGTAATCCATGACTTACATCTCCGCGGTTACAATGATGCAGTTCAACTTGATGTAGCAATTATATTTAGTACAGTTGATGAGGAATTATGAACGAAAATGAATTTATTTTCAAAAGTTAATGGTAGTATTATAAACATCTTTGTTTTGGATTCATAATTTGATTCTATTGTGTATTCATTACTTTTCCAAATGATGATACTGGGCATATCACTATTCCTCATAATGTACAGAGTATATTTAATTCAATATCACCCAGAAATACCACGCACCCATGGTGTCGTGTAAAATTAATTGAAAATTGTGTCATGAGGGGATCCGATAAATTTCTTTATTTTCGTAAAGTTATGTTTACTTAGTATTTAAGAGCCTTCTTACCACCTTAGTAACCGCCTGTTTTTTGTTTCAAATTTATAATTAATTTCAATTTTCATTTAGACATCGATTTTTTTTATGTTTATATAATTGAAAAAAAGTGGCAAATAACTGAGTAGGCATGATGAAAGCCTTTGATTATAGAGGTTATAATACCCTTTGATAAAAGAACCCTAATAAAGTACAAACTTTAAAAATTCAATGAACTATGGTCGAATGTCGACCACTGGGCGCCCACTAGTAAAATATTATTGTTTGAAATATTTGAATTTTTCACCTGAGCTTGTTTAAAATAGTCATATTTTTATTACTCGGCTGGTACTCGTGACTATATCAATACAATTATACAAAATAACTAGTGTTTTGTCTAGTGGCCCAAATTTGGACATGATTCATTAATTTTCAGTATTACGGGGAAAACAAATTTCTAAAGTTCTTGACAACACTAAAGTTCGTCAATACAAAACAGAAAAAGGACATCTGTTTTCATAATATTGGTAAGGAGAAGAAATAAGAAGGATTATGACAGTAGAGTATAATTATATTAAAGAAATAACAAAACGAATAAATCATTCTCGCTAATAATTGAATAAAAAAATGAAACGAATATGAAGTGGTAGCGTGTTTGGACACCGACGAACTTAGGTTTGAATCACTATAGTTTATCAGACTTTTCGATGAAGGAAACCATCGTGACGAAATCATATCATCTGTTGTCATAGCACCTATAACTGTGTTCCGGTAATTGAGGGTCAGTCCTCCAGATTTAGCGAATTACCAGGTAAAAATTAACATCAGGCGAGATCGTGATCAAACCTTTTACCCTCCGTGTAATATTTCTTAAACTTTAAAGACGCGCGATTTGATAGAAGATAGCTGCAAATGAGCTATTACCATTGCGATCTGTGCAATTCATTTGGCCCAGCGCGGCGCGGCGACTTCCTGAAGGTGTATGACACCCGCGTAAAGTGCGTTTGGTTATGTCAAACCGCAAGCAGTACGAGGCGTGGATGAAAAGGTATGTTTAACTCTTTTCATTTTTTATATTTTCGTATTTATGTATTTAGCTTATTATTTATTTATACTTATAACTTTCATTAAAGTATGTGTAGAACAATGAAAAATACTTTTCCCGAAGACGATGACTTTCTGTCAGAGTATTAGGCATATGATAATCCTTGAGTCTTTGTGTTTTATTACATCCATTATGTGTTTTACTTAAATCCATTATTTATTAGTTATTATAGTATATTTCACATAACACATAATAATAACTGTTATTAAAAAAAAATATTTTATTTCTGGCATATGACACTCACCACCTAGTATTTACATAGTGACATTTAGACACCTAGGAGGATTAAACGTATAAAGTTAAAAAAATAAGATATTACAGATGAAATAATAGAATAAACATAATAAAGAATCTTTCCAAACAACAAAATAAAACGCAAAATTTATTTGACAAAAGTTAAATAGCAGAGAATTTTATTTATGTCATTATTTTTAATAGTCGATTTACGTAACATCGCTAATATGTGAGAAACGTTGTAGGAAGGTACACGAACCGGGTTCAAACGATTTTAATAAATACAAGCTAGAAACACAAATATAAATATTTAAAACATACACGGTGTCATCTAACCAGAACATAAACTTTAAATAATGTAAATGAATATGGAAACCTTGACGGCTTTTGTATTATTATACTTGTGGTAATTATCTAATACGCCACAGTTTCAATAAGAACAGATGTACATCTAACCATAGACGAATATAAATCTAGCGTGTCTGGGCTTAATACATTTTTGTGAAAAAAAATGTTGCAGGCATCTTGGAATAAGTAATAAAGTACATTTCAATCATTTTTACAAACTCTTACTAATTAACCCTAGTTATAATTGCATTACCATTACTAATTCCGCATAGACCTACAAACTGCAAATACCACTTGTAGGCTATAAATACAAAAGTAAGTACTCCGTCCATTGCTAGTGAAGAAAGAAAAAAGCAGAAAGAAAAAATCGCAAATGTGCTTTAGAAGACCACATGATTGAAGTAAAACTTATTTAGTTCCATTTATATGTTTGTGTATGTATGTATATGTTTATATACGGTTAATATATCAATATATCTTAATATATATATTTCTTGTGTGCGTGTGTATGTGACTGAACTCCTCCTAAACGACTGGACCGATTTTGATGAAATTTTTTGTGTGTGTTCGTGGAGATTCGAGAATGGTTTAGATTCACAATTGGACCCGGCAGGTGGCGCTGCGATCGACTTTTAGGATTTTTTTTGTTTTCAAGGCAGGACAACGTCCGCCCGGTCCGCTAGTACATATATTAATTTTCTAAAAATATTTACATTTATTATGGGTTTTCATTGATAATACGAAACGTAACTCTCTCTCTTTCTATCTTCACTAACTATCTCCCTCTCAACTTCCGTTCGCCTTTTTTTTTCTCGAACTGACTAACCTATTGGCCCTTTTAGAGGCCTCTACAGCTTAACCGGACTACTAAGGCGAGCGCTTAAGGCACTCAGCCGAAATTCCGTTCGCCTCGTCCGGTCCCACTTTTCATAACGCTCTCGTCACGCATGCTCCAGCTTACTCTCCAAGTCAAGTGTGCGTAAAGAAGTTTCAAAAGTTTTTATTGTTGGAAAACATCACTACAACAAGATAAACAAAGAAAACATATCTACATATAGTTAATTAGACATATCCAACAATAACACCTCCATTTAGCTACATGCTTCAGTACAACAAGTGAATATTTACTTGCATTTTAAATGTAAACTAAACGAGCTGTTGTCTAATCTCAGCTTTTATTCACTAACGAGGTAAAACTAAAGCATTTTCGCTTCAAACGTTCTTATTGCTTAAACTGTAAGGTTTAATTTCGAATGTTGTGGTACGAACAATGAGTTTTCTGAATATATGACAAGTTGACAATGACGTAGCCGCAATGTAGCACAACATTTGTAAACGGGTACACAAGCGCACGTAATAAATACATTTAGCAACTAAATAGTAAAAAGATATGCTCAGTTTTTATATGTGCGCAGTAATATACAACTTTATGTTAATTGTGTATTCAGAAAATATTGTATAAAACAAAGTCCTATCCATGTCTGTCTACTCACTTAATTCGGGTAAACTACGCAATGGCTATTGATACAGTTTTCACTGTAATGTAGAACGTTTTCTTCGGAAAATTATAGAAATCTCGATATATTTGAATGAAAAGGTAAAAATGTATTTCGGGAGCTCACATTGCTAACGCTGTCCCTAATATTTTACGTTACTTTTCAAAAATCTTATGAACCGCAAAATATGTACTTCGTAATTTTTGTATTTTAACTGAAAATGTTAAAAGAAAATGAAATGGTCATATGAACGATTCAAAATGGATTTATCTCATTTTGATTTGTCCGCTCAGTCCATCTCCTAATGGTGACCTACAGTAAGGAGAGGAGTCTTCTATCTTATACTTTTCTAAAAAGAATGGGTGATTTGCGAAGCCATTTTGAACCATATAGTATTAAATCTCTTTCAATTAAGTGGATTACTTGTCTGAAGGATTTAATAGAGATCAAGAATGCCTTTTACTATTTCAATGACTATTTTAGAAGTTATCTATTAAGAGAATACGCGCCTCAATAGAAAAGTGGTAATGTGACGAGATTTAAGAAAGTCTTTAATCAAGTCATCAAAGTAAAAAGTTTAATGAAAGTGCTAAAAAATAGTTCAGATATTACATGTCCAAATCGCTTGGAGATTTAGACGGAAAATTAGTACACTACACGTGTACGAAGCTGGAGCAGATCTTTAGTTTTTTTATAACTGAAAAGTGAAGATGAATCAAAGACTGCCATTACAAGACTCGCTCTATCTCGCGCGATTGAAGTGTGCAAGATTGAACGAGTGAATTGTTGTTTGTCTTTTCTCGCGCACTCTTTCCTGGCCGAAACATTTACACGCAGGAGCGATCACGTCGTGTTAAGGCAGCTTATTAATTGACTTTATCTATCTTGGCATCCAAAGTAAGAGGACCGTTTTTGCAATGTTAAATTCTATAGACATTTTTATATATTATAGGTGTCAAACGAACAGGCGGGTCACCTGATGGTAAGCGATACCACTGTCCATAGCAACACCAGGCGAGAATCAACACGAGGCGGGAGCGAAGGGTGGAAGTGGGGAGGGAAGGGAGGTGGGCCTTCGGCGCTCTCACTAATCGAACGAAACGCAACAATGTAAGCACTGTGACTTCACGTCGATTTTCTGTGGGTCGGGTGGTAGTACCCCAGACGAGCCGACCCATTCATGCTGTCTTCAGTAACAGCTTTCGCGTGGCTCTACCACCTATATACGACATTCGAAATCAGGATGAACAGGTCCACCATTTAATAGTCTTCTCTTGTTCACTTGTGAGCTTTTATTCTGAAAATTATTTAATTAAAAAAAAACTTAAATCTACTTAACTAAACTTAAACTTTTCTCCGGTATGTATTTTAATTAGACACCTTCCTTAAAGCAGCATTATATATAAATAAACATTTAATCTATTCAAAATAATTAACATAAACTCGTAATAAAATTATAAACTCATAGGAAAACTGAATGTACCGTATATTTCCGTTTCCAAAAGAGTACTTTTTACCAAACATGATCTGCTTTCGAATAATCATTTCGAATTGAATGCTTAAAATAAATTTTAATTATTTATTATAATTACCATATAGTTGTACATTATAACGAGTAGTGATCGTGCAGTATTTGCTTTGAAAATTTGATAGTATACTGTTCATTTATTAGTTTAAATTCATAGTTTCGAGAAGTCGCATACAGACAATATAAAATCACGTGTTTTAGTCACGACGAACTGTGTGTTTGGAGTACCAAATTGTATCTCGAGATATTCTTGTCTTTATTTTATTTTTGGCCTAGTAGATTATTACTGCTATTATCAAGTACGTAATGATATTACAAGTTTCTTGAGATCGTTTCAATGAAATAACACGTGGCCGTCTTGTTAGAACTTTCCAGGGAGTTTTTGTGGCAAGTCCGAATATATGCTCCGTGGTATTATTTCCCATACGCTTCACTTGAGCACAATTACTAAACTTATTCATATACTAGCGGACCGGGCGGACGTTGTCCTGCCTTGATAATAAAAAAAATCCTAAAAGTCAACTGCAGCGCCACCTACCGGGTCCAATTGTCAATCTAAACCATTCTCGGATCCACTGGAATACGCACACAAAATTTCATCAAAATCGGTCCAGTCGTTTAGGAGGAGTTCAGTCACATACACACGCACACAAGAAATATATATTAAGACTAGCGGACCGGGCGGACGTTGTCCTGCCTTGAAAACCAAAAAATCCTAAAAGTCGATCGCAGCGCCACCTACCGGGTCCAATTGTGAATCTAAACCATTCTCGAATCTCCACGAACACACACAAAAAATTTCATCAAAATCGGTCCAGTCGTTTAGGAGGAGTTCAGTCACATACACACGCACACAAGAAATATATATATTAAGATAAGATAGAACAATAGATGAAAAATTATATTATATGTGCATATCTTCTTCTTCTATCTATACATATAATAAGAATGTAAATGCAACATGTCTGTACTTTTTTGATTTTCGTAAAAAAAATTTTTTCTAGGAATAAGTAATAAAATACATTTCAATCATTTTTAGAAATGTCTGTCTGTCTGTATGAACACGCCTCAATGCTAAAGTACTGGGTTCACAATAAACCGCACCAGGAAAATCATAAAGCATATCTGCGAGAGTAACTTGGTCTTTATTTCATTAAAATTGGTCCACTCTATCAAATATTATTGTAATGTTAATGACGACGCGGTGTAAGTATGAGAGAAAAGTAGATAAGGGTATTACATTCAGATGATGATTAATCACTGTTTTTGACATAAGGTTCCACGTGGCCGAAGTTGGGGGCACAGCTAGTGCTTTCTATTCTTATGACTACACGCATAAGACTATAATTTGAAGGTCATAATGGTTAATATTTGAAAAGTCAAATGTATCTGCAAATCTTTGAATGGCAAATGACAAAGAACAAGGAAATCGAGTGACCTTTGATTGATGCAGTATCGACACGTGTATTTTTATCTCATACTGGATAAGGAAGGGTTTTCAACTTATCGGTCGATTATTGGGCGGCGATTACTGCAATATCGATATCGATGAATGATAAGTATCTATTGCAAGTCGACCATATAGCTTATACCGTGATTTTAGATCTCGAAAAAGAGTTTTATTTTTCCATTTAGGATTTTTTTTCGTATTATGTATGTAGATATACGTCGATGATGAATGGATCGCGTAACCCAGCATTACATTGTTGACTGATGTCAATTTTCCCAGCCTCTAGATGGTCATAGTTGTTTGTTACATTGTACTTATTTTATATTACATCAAATTACCGCCACTGTGCTAATCTTCTTTACAAATCGTCATTTTTGATACTTATTACTTTTATATTAGTAGCTGACCCGTGCAACTCAGCCTGCGTGAAATCGGTTACCTACCGGTTCCAACCGTATTTCGATTTCCAAACTCGAAATATCTTAAAAAACCTAGAACCCGCTTACAGCGACTCCCACCGTTTCCAACTGTGTTACCAAACAATTCAGGAGACTCACTCAAATACATACCTAGTTGGTTTAGTGCATGACTTACGCATGTAAATGCATGCATGCATGTAAAAATACTAAAATCGCGTCTAAAAAATGGGATGGTGGGGTAGGAGGGTGAAAATGGGGTTATAGGTATTTTCAGATAACGATAATTATTTATTTTTTTCAAAGAAATAGAAAAAAACATCTGGACAACAACACCCTAATCACCTAGCGGTATGAAATATATTAAGACCTATTCTCATAACTACCAAATATACATAAGAAATTTCATAAAAATCGGTCGAGCCGTTTCAGAGGATTTCGAACACAAACACCATGACACGAGATTTTTATATATTAAAAAATGATTAATTTTTATCACTTGATTGATATTTTTTTAAATTAAGTTTTATTGCTGTCATATTAAAGAAAATATGGTATGTTATGAAACAGATGGTATGTTGCAAATTCAAATATCAAGTTAGAAGGCAATGAAAAACGACATAGTATATTATTACCTTTTTTCGCGAATTCTTCTGCATATTTTTTATTTTATTTCGTGATTTCCTTTAATTTTATCAAATATAAAATACTATATCATAAATATTTAGGGTGACTTTCACCTGATCCCAGACCGTGCCAAATGTCATGGGAATAGCTGTAGACGTTTAATTTAAAAAAATCTACATATCATATTTTAGCGTATAAAACGATTCCATTAATTGTATTAAAAAAACCTTCGATTAACAATAACAAAAGTTGCTATAAATATAAAAACGATAACTTCTCGCAGTTGCAAAAATGTTTTGATATCATTAAGTGATTGATATAGTCAAGTGCTTACTATTAAAAAGATCGACTTTTAATCGACATCGAAAATATCTACCGTTCTTTACAATAAAGGCACATTTTAAAGTCGTGCAGTAACATAATAAATATTCATAATATATGTATCTACGATGACATTGGTATCATTCGATACAATATATAGAATACAATGTGTGAATTAATTATCATATATTGATTAGATATGAGTAGACAGTGATTAATTTAATATAAAAGTTCAAACAAACAATCAGTTGTCTACTTCATAAAATAACTTCACTGATTTGTTCCTTTCACAGTCAATTTATTACTGCTACAGTATTAATCGTGATGTCGAGTGCTCTGACTGGTGGATTATCAATCCGATGACCGCAAGTTCGATCCCCGGCATGTACTAACCTGTGCATAACGTTGGAAATGATGGAGATTTTGGCAAGATCTTTTTTTTATGTCATAGCAGACAAGCGCACAGGTGGGTCATCCGATGTTAAGTGATCACTACCGTCCATAGACACTAACAACACCAGGGGAGTCGAAAGTGCGTCGTCAGACTTTGTTTGGGAAAAAAATGATGGTGGGCCTCCAGCGCTCACTGACCGAACGAAACGCAACAATGCAAGCACTGTTACCTCACGTCGGTGTTTCTGTGGTTCGGGTGGTACTACCCCGGGCGAGCCGACCCATTCATGCTGAAACCAATAATAGCTTCAGCGTGGCCCTATCACCTACAGGATCTTGGAATGTTTGGAATATTTGGTTCTATATCTATACCAATATATAAAGCTGAAGAGTTTGTTTGTTTGCTTGTTTGGTTAAACGCGCTAATCTCAGGAACTACTGGTCCGAATTGAAAAAATCTTTCGATTTTAGATAGCTCATTTACCGAGGAAGGCTTTAGGCTATATATTGTCACGCTAAGACCAATAGGAGTGGAGCGCCAATGAAGAATGTTTCAACATCGGGTATTCTTTCGTTTTGATTGCTTTCGCTGCGTCTTAGCGTTAGTATTATATACATTGCCACGGTAACGTGGTATGTTTATATCGCAAACATTTTTAAAGATTATTTTGTGTTCCTATTCAAAAAGTTTCTTCTACGTTAGTTTTGCTTCCAATTTTTTATTTGCAATCTATTTACGTATTATAAAAATTAATGGTGTGTATGTAAAAATAGACAATAACTTTTTGGTGAATGGATATAATAGCTACAAATAACAAAAAAAATGTTTTTATATTCGGTCGATATTTTTGTATTATTATATTTTGTCTGTTTGTTTGTTTGTTCTGGGTAATCTCCAAAAGGGCTGGACCTATTTTAACGGAATTTTACTGGCAAATAGCCGAAATTATAGCGGTTGATATATTCTATTTTATTAGTCCGCGGCCTCGTCCGCATTGCTATTTCCAAAATGGTTGGATCGATTTTCACGGGACATTCACTGGTAGATAGCAGACCTCATAAAAAGTTATTTAGGTTTTTTATTCGCCTTCGGCCGCAGTGGATTATCCGATATGCTTGAACTGATTGTCACGAGAATTTCACTGGCTACTAACTAACTAATGACCTATTTTATTTTAAGCTAGCGGGCTCGGCAGACGTTGTCCCGCCCTGATAATAAAAAGAAAACCTTATATTATACCTAAACCTTCCTCATGAACCGTTCTACCTAATGGTGAAAACGGCATGAAAATCCGTTCTGTAGTTTTTGACTTTATCGCGAACAGATAAACAGACAGACGAGAGGACTATGTTATACACTATGTAGTGATAAACTGTTATCTGTGCATTCGTTTGTGTGAATTGATCAAAAATAATTTGTTTACTGTAAACAAGCGCGTGAGACGTGCGCTGTACTGGACTCCAAGAATAAATGTATGTAATTTGAATTATATTATCATTTTGGTCAATTTGGCGGCCATTTTGTTTTATTTACCGCGTTTGCATCTACATAACTGAGTGATTATAGCAACGTATAAGAATAACACAATTATATCGACAATATGGGCAGGTTATATTAATATAATTAAAAATTCAACACATATTGTTCGATAATGTATAGTTTAACATTTTCATTACTTTTTTATTAGTTAGTGAGCACTGAGGGTGGTATATAGTAGGTTAAAGTTTCAGGTATGTTGCTGATAATAAATTCTATCCCGTTCGATATACTATTCATATTCACATATCTAATGTACACGTTACATGTTACAGTAGATGATGTGCGTGTCGTAGTTACAAATGTTTTTAAAAAAAGCACTTCTGTAATGTACACACCGACATAATATTTTACATTTCTTTAATATATTTATAAAAAAAACGCGTGCGGAGCCGCGGGTGGCAGTTAGTTATATAATATTCATGATGTTTTATGTAATATAGTTTGATTTTGTGCACAAGTGAAGTGGATCGGAAATAATACCACGGGCATATGGATTCTGACTTGCCACAAAAACTCCCTGGAAAGTTCTAACAAGACGGCCACCATCTTGTTAGTTCATTGAAATGATCGCAACAAACTTGTAACATCATTAGCTACTCGATAGTGGCAATAATAATGTTCTAGAAGATGCCAAAAATAAAATAAAACGTTAGAAATCCATTTGCAAACAATACTGGAATAACATGGTATATGAAACTGTAGTGCCAATCCAGTGGGATACAATCTTTGTACTCTACCAGAATAGCAGCTTCTCAATAATAAAAACGTGACAACTCAAATAGAATAACAATAAAAGGATTTAAATAATAGAATGGTATAAAAACTCAATTCAAATACTTATCAATAACGTCCGCACGATAGTTTTTATTCAACTGTTATCTTAAATTAGTCATCCCGAGTATCGGTCCACTGGACATAATACCTAGCACCGTAGGGATTAAATTTAAATCTGATGTAATGTTATAGAAACTTGATCCAACAACAGGGTTGCACTCAGGTTAATTGTCACGGGCCCGCTGACCGTACTTGGACTGAATTAGGACGAATATATTAAAACAGAAAACAATATTTTTTTATTCGCATCTGTGGAAAACAAATTACTTAACATAGTTTATTATATAGTATGAATTTATTATAACAACAACATTAATTCATATAACAAATAATCATGAACAAATGTGACGTAATAGACGAAATAATTAGACATTTGCCGAAACGAAAAAAATGGAGCTCAATTACTTATCTTGAATGTTCATAATAAAACTAGCGGCCCTTTGCAACTACGTACGTCTTTGTATCTTTTCTGCAACGCATACAGAGATAGTTGATTGAAGGATTATTTTCAAATTTACTTGACGCTTATCGTTAAATTTTAGATTATTTAACCAATATCTTTCTAAATTATCGCTT
Source organism: Antheraea yamamai (assembly GCA_036509395.1). Classification (NCBI taxonomy): domain Eukaryota; kingdom Metazoa; phylum Arthropoda; class Insecta; order Lepidoptera; family Saturniidae; genus Antheraea; species Antheraea yamamai. The sequence continues at coordinate 20,233,964 of AP028433.1, forward strand.
ACGCGTCATTCTTACGCACAAACTGTATTATTGCCCAGTGTCATCAACATCGGTTCAGTAGTTTTTGCGTGATAGAGAAAAAACATCCATCCATCCTTACAAACTTTCTTATTTATATTATTAATAGGTTCAATTGTACACGCGGCTATACACGCGTATGTTATTACTATATGGTTGCGCCGCTTTATGTATGTTTGAAAATTCCCGCATTATGGATTAGGTCGCGCCACTTTGAAGCCCGACCAATTAATTGCGATCAGGTCACGCCACCTTTCTAGTCTTGCCAATCACTTTTCTGAAATGTAGTTGGTATGGAGTGGCGTAGGGTTTGATTGGGGGGTAGGGTTGATGTTGGATTTGTTATTTGTTTTTTTTTGTTTTGTTTTGGGGGGGAGGGTTTTTTGTTTGGGAAAAAATTTATTTTTTGAGGTGAGGAGAAAAAAAAAATAAAAAAAGAAGGGGGGGGGGGGGGGGGTGGGAGGAGGGACACGAAAAAGAGGAAAACGAAAAGGGAGGTTGGGGGGGGTGGGGTTGGGGGGGAGGGGGGGTAAATAAAAAGGGGGGGGGGGGGGGGTGGGGGGGGGGGGCCGGTTAGGGGGGGGAGAGGGGGGGGGGGGGGGAGAGAAAAATTTTTTTTGGGGGTTGGTATTTTTTTTGAATTTTATTTTTTTAACAAAAAGGAAAAAAAAATTAATTTACCTAAAAAAAAAAAAAAAAAAAAAAAAAAAAAAGAAAAAAAATAAAAAAAAAAAAAGAGGGGGGAGGGAGGAGAAAGAGGGGAAAGAAAAGAGAATAGCCGAGTGGGCGGGGGGGGGGGAGAAGGCAGGGGGGAGGGGTATAAGTTTCTTTTCTCTCCTATCCTTATTAATCAAATAAAAATAAAATAAAATATTAAAAAATAAAATATCCCACCCACTCAAATACAATAAACTTAATAATAAAAAAAAACCCCCCCCACCACCCCCGGGGTGACGTCACCCGCCCCCCACTATATGTTATGTTAATAGTTGTGTTACAATATATTGTATACTGTGTACTTAAATATTCTGTGTTTGAATGTTTTTAAATAGCTGAACGGTGAGGAAAATTGATGTGCTGCTTTGCTAGTGACGAGATAGAATAAAATCTTTTCCATATCAAAACACATAGGTGTGCCGAACTGTGGATGCCTATGTTAGCGAAATACTACACCACGCGTCACAGTTGCTTGATCGGCTTACACAACAGCTTTATAAGGTATTTTTGACATGCTTAAAATGTGGATTTTAGTTTGTTTGTTTGTTTTACAGTTTGAAGTTTCAACCACTCAATGGATCACCGTGGAATTTTGTATACACATTTTCACGGATGCAGAATAATATAAAATAAATAAGGTCAAATCTATATTAAAGCGAGCGAAGCCGAGATCAAAATCTAGTAGTCCATAAATTTAGAAACTAAGCGTGAATATAAGTAGTTTATATTTTACTAGTGGGCCCGGCGGACGTTATCTCGCCCTAATAATTAAAAAACCTTGCCAAAGTATATACCGAAACCTTCCTCGTGAATCACTTTATCTACTATAGAAAATCACATGAAAATCCGTTTAGTAGTTTTTTTAGTTTATCGCGAACAGACAGACAGACTTGGAAGAGGGCTTTGTTTTATAATATGTGGTGACATCGTCCTACAGATTCTGAATGCGAGCCAGTACACGCAATTACCTTGAACGGTAAGTAGCTATTTACGTCGTATGTTCACGCTAACACGACTATCAGAGTCGTATAACTTGAGATTTACACAAGTGACATCATGTTTTGGAATTATTTTGTTTGATGTAGATTTATTAAACACAATATTATGGTAATTTTTAAGTCTATATATCTAACCTCAACTACCAAGGTTTGGGCTTTGTCCGGATGATATTTGGTTAATTTGCATAAAGCTATAAATATTCAAATATATGTATAAAACATACTATATATAAATGACGGCGGAAGGTTATGTGATTTAGATAATAGGTCAGTTTAAATCAATTTGGTATTATCTTAGCTAGCAGTGTGTCCTAAAGCTCCACACTTCATTTGGGGGGGGGCTCGGCGGCGCGGGCGGGCGGCGGCAAGGGCGGGGTTCCCGGGTCGGCCTGGGGCCGCTCCTGTGGACAGGGCTCGACTGTGTGCTGGGCGTGTAATGGGGCATAGTAGGGGCACTGGGGGGGGGGGGGGGGAGGGGGGCGGCCGAGGCACACGGGAGGGAAGGGGTGGGCCTGGGGGCCCTGAGAGACCGAGGCCCTCAGGGCTGGCGGGGGCCACCACCGGGGCCACATGGTGGAGGGCGCCCGGAAGGGTGGGGAAGATGAGGTATCTGGGCTCACCCTGGCGGGCGTGGGGGGCCCCCTGGGGCTGGCGGAAGTGGGGCGGGGCGGCACTGGCGGGCTTCCTATGGGGGGCTGGCGCGGGGCGCGCTTAGGGAGGGGGGCGAGGCGCTACGGGGCCGGTGGGCGCGCCGGGCGCAACGGCGCGCGCTCGAGGCGAGGACGGGGACTGGGGGCGGGCGTACGGCGGGCTGCGGCGGCCTTGCGCTGGGCGCGGGGTGGAGGAGGAGTTGCGCGGTGGTTACGGGGCGAGGAAGAGGGGGGCGGCTGGGAGGTGAGGGAGAGCGGGTAGGGAGGGCGGAGGGGAGAGGCTGGGGCGAGCGGGGGGGTTATGTGGCGCGCGCCCGGTCTGGGGGTGAAGAGGGGAGTGGGGCTCCCTTCGTTCCGACTGGTGAGGTCTCCGGCACGGTGTTGGGTGGTCCTCACGGATGGAGGGGCGCGCCCCTGTACGGTGCGGCGTGTGAGCGCGGCCCTCTGTCTGGTGTGCTGCGGGGGTGTTGGGGGGGGAGGGTGTGCGAGGTGGGGCGCTGGAGGAAGGCGTGGCGAGCGATGTCCTCTTGCGAGGCGTCACTGAAGGGGGGGGGGGCCCGGAGGCAGATCTAAAGTGGCCTTCCGCAAAGGAGGACAGGCGGGAGGACGCCTAACCCTGACGTAGCTGGACCTGAGGGGGGGGCCGGGGGCCATTGATGACAGGTCGGGGAGAGGGGGGCAGCGGTGTGTGCCAGTTGTCCCTCTAAAGGTAGGAGCCGGGGTGACCTTCCGCCGGGCGGACCGTGGGGGCGGATCGACAAGGTTAGGTAGCTTGAACGACCCAGCTGCCCCCACACAAGGTCAGTCGGTACACCGTGGGGGGAGGTGTGTGGAACCGAAGGTAACCGCCCGTTCATTGTGGTGATTCACTGTTCCTTTTACACTAAGATTTTGGAAATTAATATTTTGACGTTACACATTAGTACTTTAAATGAATCTATTTGAGTACTTAAATTAAGTTACAAACAAATAAATGTTAAGGATAAATGAACTTAAAAGTTTGTGATAGATGAGATAGAGCAGGAGAGCCTTATCAACCCTAAATAATTAGATTAATGACCATAAATTTAAAAAGATAAAGTAGGAAAATCCACTGTCTTCCTATAGCATTTTAAATAACACAATCTACTAAAGATAATTCAAAGATTAAAAGGGGAGACGAGAGAAATAAATGGGTCGGCTCGATCCGGGGTATTAACACCCTCTCACAGAAAACCGAATTTTTTTTTTTTTTTTATAAAGAAGAAAAAAAAAAAAAAAAAAAGACAAAAACTTGCGGAAACCAGCCAAAAGCACGTGAAGTAACAGTGCTTGTGTTGTTGCGTTTCGTTCGGTCAGTGAGAGAGCCGGAGACCCACTCTCCTCACCTCCCAACCCTCTCCTCGTCCCCTCTCCCAAACACAGGCTGGCAACGCATTAGCGACTCCCCTGGTGTTGTTAGTGTCTATGGACGGCGGTGATCACTTAACATCAGGTGACTCGCCTGTTCTTTTGCTTCCTATGATATATAAAAAAGTGTCAAATTCTAATAGCGTACAGTCCTCTTTTTTTCTTTCTCGAACTGACTATGCTATTGACCTGGCAAAGTCTTTACAGCTTCACCGGACTACTAAGGCGAGCGCTTAAGGCACTCAGCCGATTATTCAGGTAACTAGCTCAAGGGTGCACGGACATCTCTGCTTGGGCTGTTATAAATAAATGCCATTTTTAAATTCTTATAATGATATTTTAATGTTGTTTTGTTTTAAACTCTCGGTTATATTACGCGCAAGTCCGAACTTAGTCTAGAGCGGCCAAAGAAATTAACGAGTGCCGTGAATAGGGTATCTATTTAAAAGTGTCGTATCAGTCAAAATACATTCTTTTGTTAAGTTTAGTTTATGAATATTATAACGCCTTGCACGAAATATACTAATGTGTTATTTAGTAAATGGAGCGTTCAGCATAATGGCTGTGTCTATTTAAACTTAATAGTTTTCAAATGATAACTGCCATTATTATTAGTGTATTTAATTGACTATTAAATTACAATTTTATAATATAACTAGCTGTTACCCGCGGCTCCGCACGCGCTTTTTTAAAATGTATTAAAGAAATATAAAATTATAAGTAGGTGTGTACATTACAGAAATGCTTTTCTAAAAACATTTTTTAAGTACGACACGCACGCCATCTACTGTAACGTGTAGCGTGTACATTAGAAATGTGAATAATAACAGTGTATCGAATGGGATGGGATTTATATTTACCTGGAACTTTAACCTACAATATATCACCCTCAGTGCTCACTCGCTCAGTCTATATAAGAAAGTAATTAAAATTTGAAGCTATACATTATAGAACAATATGTGTTAAATCTTTTATTATATAGATATAATATGCCCGTATTATCGATATAATTAAGTTATTTTTATACGTTGCTATAATCACTGAGTTATGTAGACACAAACGCGGTAAATAAAACAAAATGGCCGCCAAATTGACCAAAAAGATAATATAATTCAAATTACATACAAACATATGACTTTCAATTATGTATATTTATTATTGGAGTTCAGTACAGCGAACGTTTCATGCGCTTGTTTACACTAAACGACATATCTTTGATCAATTTCACACGGACGACTGCACGGGTAACAGTTCATCACTACATAGTGTACAAAGTGTTTCTCTATCTGTTCACAGTAAACTCAAAAACTACAGAACGGATCTACATGCCGTTTTCACCAGTAGATTGAATGATCCATGGGGAAGGTGTAGGTATAGTTTGTCAAGATTTTCTTTTTATTATCAGGGCGGTACAGCGTCCGCCGAGTCCGCTAGCTTAAAATAAATTAGCTCATTACTTAATTATCTGCTTGTAAAAGTTTCGTGAAAATCGATCCAACCGAATTTTTGTTATTTGTAGCCATATTATCAATTCACCAAAAAGTTGTTATTTTAATTTTACATACACACACTTTATTTTTATCATATGTAATAGCTTACAAATAAAAAATTGGAAACAAAACTAACGTAGAATAAACTTTTTGAATATAAACACAAAATAAACTTTGAAAAAGTTTTACGATAGAAACTTACCCCGTTACCATGGCAACGTGTATAATACTAACGCTAACACGCAGCAAAAGGTAAAATAGCTCGATTTTGAAACATTCTTCATTAGTGCTCCGTTCCTATTAGTCTTAGCGCAATGATATAACTTCCTCGCCTAGCCTAGCCTTCCTCGATAAATGCGCTGTCTAACACTGAAATAATTTTTCAAATCGGACCAGTAGTTCCTGAGATTAGTGCGTTCAACCACACAAACAAACTCTTCAACTTTATATATTTTTTTTTTTTATTGTAGCTCGGCAAAGTGACTGTACTGTGCCTGATGGTAAGCACAGTACAATCCAAAAACAATGGTGACCACCGAAAGACATACTATCCATCGCCGGTCGCCGCTGTCATGCCGGCCTGAAAGCGACCCAGTCAGGGACAGCCCCCCCCCCCCCCCCCCCGGTTGCTGGATATACGCCGGCTGATCCCGGAACGCGACACGCCCAAACGTGCCACTATGGCGGGTGTGTTCCACCTGGTGTACGGTGGTCGCGATCCAGTCGGGTACAGACACCCTACCACCCCGCATCCCGTATATATTAGTACAGATTAAAATTTTCGAACAGATAACAAATTTTATGTTTGAAGTGATAACATCCATAGGCGCGTTGAGGGGTATTTTTTGGCAAGAGATAAACTTATCCTTTCGCACCATGACATGCTTGTAAGCATGACCGGCCGTACTGCGCTTGCGCGGCCCACCATATGTCTGATTATTTAATAAACTGTATAAATATGTATATCATTCATCATTCAATTTACAAGTTATGAAATTGAAATAATTCACACTATAATTGATTTAAAAATTCGAAACAGAACACAGTTATCCCATTATTTGGAGTTTTCACTTCTGTCGGCAGTCCTTGTGACTGCCTCGACTACTTTTTTTTAACTACTCGATGTAATTAAATAGCGGAAAAACATAATTAATACAAAATGTCAGGTACTAAGAATTAAACATTTTCAAAACGTATAAAACCACGGCTCGTTGATTCTGACGCTTGAATCGTGCGTTGTTTCTTTTTATAGATATAATAATTTACATTGCTTTTTTATCTTGGTATTTCGGAAATATTATGCCTTTTTTTTTTTTTTCATGGTACCTTCATATACCTTTTTGGGTGGGGGAGCAGGGACTGCCGGCTGGCACTGCGTCTGCTCCCCCGATAGGTGTAAGCCCTTCAAGAGGCCCTGACTGCGGTCTGAGGGGTCAAAGATGGTAGACCCCTCAAAGGGGAAGTGAGTGTTAGACACCCCCTGACGAACTGTGGGAGTCGCATCGGCACAATGCACTTCCACCACATGGGCCTGTGCGGTTTAAACTAAGATTTATATCTCTATACACTTCAAGAATATTGATGATCACCGTGTGCCGAGGATTCATCATCATAAGTGCGTGGTAGTATGATTATTTATGAAAACTTATTTTGCCGTTTTGAGCGATTTTTGGTACGAGACGAACTTATGGATTCGCGCCACCGATGACCTCGACATGCTCGTAATGTACTTTTTTATATATTAAAAGGCAAACGAATAGGCGGGTCACCTAATGTTAAATGATTACCGCCGTCCATAGACACTAGCAACACCAGGTCAGTCGCAAATGCGTTGCCAGGCTGTTTTTGGGGGGAAGGAGGAAGGGGGATTGGGGATGCGAGGGGAGAAGAGAGGGCAGGGGACCTCCCCTCAACCACCTGATTGCGCTTGCGTCGGACTAGCATAATAACAATGTTTTTTTGAGTATCGTACCAAAATATGTTATTTTATAATTTTTAAGAGCCCCATCCAAAGCGCACTTAAAAAAGCAGAATAATATTAATAATTTCAATTTACAAATACTGAAATTGAAATGTTGTTTTGTTGAAGTTAGAGACCAATCCACTCTACCGCCCATTGTTACTACGTCACTTACTTTTTTTTATTTATTTTTAAGTAATCTTATAGATTCTTAGTGCCTGTTATGATTTGAATGTTCCAACAATATAGTGGCCGTTGTATTAGAAATTTTCAGAGAGTTTTTGTGACATCTTAGAATTCATACTTCGTCGTAACATATCCCAGCGACTTCACTTGTGCATAATCATAAAAGTATATTACGTCAGAAACCATCACTATTACAAAATATAGAGTCAACTAACCGAAGATTATGATTAAAAAATAAAAGCCACTACTAACAATCCAAGATCCCTCAAAAACCCTACGTCACTGGTTGTCACACCAGCTCACATAACTCACCGCATAAGTTCATAGGCATTATTTCTGCCACAATGCGATGTCTTGCGTTATTGCGTTCTCATATAATTGCATTGCAACACAGAGCAATACACGATGGTTCAAAATTAAGCTTTTAAGATTACCGACCGCTCGGTGATTGATCTCAGATAAAATTTCAGTACTGTTTGATATTGGTATAGCCATAGAATTATGAAACCGCTTACTTAACTACTCGCAGGTTTGTTACTCCATGGGTATAACAGTGTACTGATCTTCTAACCTAACCTGACTGTTAATCTGGTCTAAAAATTCAGATTTAGCTTGAGTGCGTTTTGAAATCACCCTTACATACTCAACGTATTATAAAATGCAAGGTATCTGTCTGTCTGTCTGTTTTTTAGTGTGATTTTTACTCAAAAACCGATTTCTATTATTACTACCGGTTTCGGATACGGAAGGATAACGTCATCCTGCCTTGATAATAAAAAATCCTACAAGTCAACCAAAGCGCCACCTACCGGGTCCGATGGTGAATCTAAACCATTCTAGAATCCACCTGAACACAAAAAAAATGTCATCAAAATCTGTCCAGCCGTTTAGGAGGAGTTCAATCACATACATACGGACAGAAGAATTATATGTATAAAGATATATATTTTGTTGAATTAGATAATATATAGAACAAGTTAAAAAGTTATGGGTTAATTGGGCGTATGCCTATATGCACTTACTATTATACATTCACCAATACAACACAGTAAACGATTCGTTACAATAGAACTTATGTAATACATATATAAAATTAAACATGTACTTATTATAAATAAACATTATCTAAAAAAAAAGACAACTTAACAATAATTTTGTAAAGCCCGCGAACGGAGACACGTGTGTGGAATTGAAATACATTTTCTGTGCAATAGTTAAAAACAACCCTAAAATGCAACAGCCGATCTCAACGCATGTAACGTAGGGTTGTAAATGAGCAGTTTATTAAATTTGACGAGTAATAACTTCAGCCATTCGTAAACAGAATGCACGCTTGTTGCCTCGAGCCTTACAATTAACCTGGCAGTACTTAAAGCGATATATCTCATTCTAAAGATCATATTGGAGACGCGGTTCGTTTTAAATACAATTCCTTATTGTAGGATTACCTATTTAATTTTCGTTTTGTTATGTCAGTAATAATAGAAAAAGACATACGCATGACTTTTAATAATATTTTTCATTGTTAGTCATTGATTTAGCAGATCCATGTACTTGTTTTAACACATGAAAAGAAACATGAAATTATAAATTACTACAAAATAATAAAAACACTGAATAAATTGTATTGTTTTTGCTTATTTTATATGGTAACCTCTCCACTCCTAAGAGTCAAGATATAAGATGCTAAATAGTAATTTATAATTTATTTCGACAAATTTTTTACAAAGTGCAAACTTATATTTTTTAATGCGAGACTAACAATTCCAGAGTTTAGTTCGTTCAAAGAAATAAGAATTTTCCATAGACATACTTCGATGGTTATAAAGAAAAATAACAAATATTATTTCGGAGTACTGTCAAGTGTTACGTATATTATTTTATTTTTATACAATTACTTTAATACCGAAAATAAATAAGCAAAAATACTTTTATTGCACCTTTGCTAAATTTCTGAATCGTTGAAAGAAAACATAACTCGAGAACTCGTTTGCCCTTTACAAATGATTCGCCATCACTTCGCGATAAACGTAATAAATGCAGCGACATTTTCGTGAATAAATGCACAACAATTTACACGAGACAAGGAATATAATATCCAGGTATTATTTAATGCAAAGAATATATCGATGCGCTTGTGACCACCCAGCGTGAAACCTTACCAAGCTGTGAGCATTGCACATAGAGAGGGCCAATTTCCAATTAAAATCTCCGCAGGTGGCCCGCTAGAGAGCAGCGCTAGAGAAAAATAGATTGCGTCGGCCTTAAAGACCCCGGGGCGCGTCGACGGGTTGACTTCACCGACGAAACGCAGAGTTAATAACCTTGTCAAATTAAAAATATACATACAATTAAGACATGGACTTTCATTCATTACCTTTTTTTATTCAGTTGAGGGATGCGTCGCGCCGGTGATACGACTTATTTATAATGTTCGTAATTCTCGTATCCATTTTATTACCCTCTGCGTTCGAAAGCATACATTCTTATTTCTGTTTTATTTCTCTTCCATGTAATATGAGTACCAGTTGTCATATACTAATGTTCACAAATTATTAAGAATGGCTTTTATATTTATTATCAACAGACGACCGCGACTTTCTCTGCGTTAATGCCTAACTTTTTTTTTGAAGTGAAAATTTCTTTAGGCGCTTTGAACGCTAATTTTGGCAGGAGATAAATTTTTCGTATCTGACATGCTACGTAAGCATCACCGGTCGTATTGCTTGCGCGGCATGCGTCAGACTAACGACGCGTAGTATCGAGGCCCGTGTACACGTAATATTGATATTTGGCAGGTCAGGTCAGGACTTTGTAAAAATGATTATTGCTCCAAGTGCCAATATATTGAAAACCACGCTAATGTTAATAATTAAAAAAAAAACAAATTCTGAATTATATATATCGACAATCACTCTATAATTAAGTGATATGAATTTTTCAAAAGAGAACACAGTTATTTCATTGTTTTGAGTTTTCACTTCTGTCGGCAGTCCTTATAACTGCGTCGACTATGTATTTTATTTTATTCTTGGCAACCAATCTTCTAGTAGATTGATAGTGCCATTGTCGAATAGGTATCGAATATTAATTACTAGTTCTAGCGAAAATTTCAATTAACTAACAAAATAGTGGCCGCCATGTTAGAACTTTCCAGGGAGTTTTTGTGGCAAGTCAGAATCCATGGTCCGTGGTATTATTTCCGATGCACTTCACTTATACACAATAACATAGATTAGTGGTAGGCCTTTTTCTAAGTTCGTCTGACTAGCTACCACCCTCAAATTGAAAATCTATCGCCAAGCATAAATAAATATATAAAGTCTCAGATAATGTCCGGGGGAAAAAGGGGACTTAAAAAAAAAAGAAAAAAAAAACATCGTCATTTAACCTCAGACGAGTTGGCTTAAGCATAAAAAAATGTTAAAAGGATTTATACATTTTGCAGTGATCACGATTTGGTGGTAGCGTGTTTGGAGACGTAGGTGCGAATCATACAGTGAGCCGTTGCTTTTACTAGAAAGACATATCGTGATTAAACAATAGCATGGTAATATGCTTTTTAATGCCCTCCTGATGAATTACCATCCTCTTGTTGAAAGTCAGTCCTCAAGCACTGCTAATACATTCGTTCCAGCAGCTGCACTTGTCAGATTGCTCTCCTCTAGGTTCAATATGTTACCATCTTTTGTCACATCGTAATTTAATATTATATGAGACTAGCTAATACCCGTGGCTCCGTCTGCATTGATTATCATCTTCACCATATGTTTTATAAGCAGAGAAAAAATAAAGAATCGACAGCAAAATATACTTTGCTCATAAAATTCTTTAATCTATTGCAGAGCTTATGAAAATCGTAGTGAGATAAAGACATATGATAATTAAATAAGAGGACCTGAGAAGGAAAAACATAAAAAAATTAGCGAAAAATATCCTGTAGTTTTTGCGTGATTCACTTACAATCGCAGACATCTATCACTTGATATATTATATCAAAGTGTATATTATCTCGTGGTTAAACGCTAACGCTTATTGAAAAACTTATAAATATTCATGGCACAGAGAAGAAATTACAATGATTAGATTAGAATTATTATTCTCATCTGATAAAAGAAAATACTTCATGTCAGAGACTAAATATACGCAAAGTTATCTAGACGCCACAAGTTTTTAGGTCGGTATGCGTTTTGATAACGTCTTGATAAGGGATTTAGCTATCAGTTCAGAATATTCGGGTGACATTTGCGTAAATAATACGACTTGATTCCGACCTAAATGTCTGATTAAGGAACGACGTGTCAACGACCTGACAAAAAAAATTGAGACTCGTGTTTGCAATAAGCTTGTAAAAAATCATTTTAATCATGTGCATGTAAAACTGATATAACAAGTTTTTTTATTGTCACATTCTGTATAAAAACTCGTAGTTACAAATAAACAATAGATGTATCATCAAGTCGTGGGAAACAGGTGACCATAATATCACTTTTCCTCTCCTACTATTCTTCACAAACAATAATTTTCTAAAAAGAACATATGTCGAATCTTGTCAATTCTCTCGAAAAATGACGTCGACTTCCAGAGTTTTCCACCCTCTTTTTTGTAAAGTATATAAGCACGCCAAAGGGCGTATAAAGACAGGTCTATTCTGGACATTGGAGCGAATATGAAGAGAAATAAAAGAATAAAATCTACAAATGAATTATAACCACAGTGCGAATTATTTCTTTAAAAGTACTAATAAATTGATTTCGATGCAAGCGGTATTTGATTTACCCATGGGTCTAATAATACTGTTACTGATTTAATACTATTTTCTACTACCGGTTACCACTAGAAATAATTATTATTACAACAACTAATAATGGATTGCATTATATCTATGCAATGAACGACAAATAATGTAAGACAACTGACAACAATGACAATGGCCAATCACTGTTATCTTAACGTGCAAAAAACTAGCACTATGCAAAAACCAACAAGTGCGAAAAGGAGAGCACTTCACACTCGGACTCAAAATCACGATACGATCAATAAATACTTAATTATCGTATCATCATTACAGTTTGCAATTCGATACTAGGCAGTAAAGTTACCAATACCAAAATAATAGATACAGTTTTTTTTAAATAATTATTCTTAAATAACACAACAGTGTCCTTCATAATCCTTACTAATATTATAAATATGAATGATTTTGATTGTTTATTACGCTTTACGCCTAAACTACCAACCAATCATCATCAAATTTTGCTTACACGTGGTCAGAGTTACAAGAAAGAGCATATAGTACAAATCAGCAAGAAAAAAGTACTGTTCCCAAAGAATATATTATATATACATAAGCATAATTATTTATATACCCACAATTTCCATTTATAAATATAATAAGAAAGTAAATCTAACGTGTTTGTACTTTTTAGATTTTTGTGAAAAAAATTGTTGCAGGCATCTTGGAATAAGTAATAAAATACATTTTAATTTATTTTTAGAAATCTCTATTTGTCTTTTTGAACACGCATCACTGTTAAAGTCATAAGGCATATCCTGGAGTAACATTTAGTCTTGGTTTCATTAAAATCGGTTCACTCTATCAAAAGTTATAGTAATTTTAATGACGACGCGACTTAAGTACGAGAGAAAAGTAGATAAATAAGTGGACTTAATACATTCCGATGATTTTATTAATCACTGTTTTTTTACATGAAGTTCCACGCGTATGAAGTCGCGGTCACAGCCTGTTCATGCATAAAACGCTACGATAAACCCACCTACAACTCTCATATAATATAACTAAATTTCCAATATCATAAATCTTCCGAACTACCCGTATCGTTTGAATCTAATCGTAGAAATTGGTAATATATTACAAAACAAACATAGATTTAGGAGGCTGCGGCGAAGATGAAAGTTTCCGAGCCACCACACCGTCAACTCTAGTTCCAAAGATGTCAACGCAACTGATATAACTTTTACTGACACGTGAAACCACGACATTTCTCTACGAATGTCCGTTTTACTTAGCACCTTTTTGTAGACGATGTACTGAGTAATACATATCTGTAATTCGTTTCCAACGTAGCCGCCTCATTGGCACTTATTCACACATTCTTCCTACTTTTCCCAGATCTTTTCGAATAAGGTAATGTAATAATAGGTTCTTATTAAGACCCCGATTTGAATACAAAAGAAACGATTTCGATTTCCATGGCCTAATGACGAAGTATTTAAGATTTATCTTATCTTACTTGTTCAGAAAACACTGCAATTTTCTTATAAGGACGTTTCAATGAATCTAATTCGTTTATGCCAAAAAGTGAGACTTTTATTTTTGGCAACCAATCTTCTAGTAAATTATTACTGTCATTGTCGAGTAGGTAATGATATCACACGTTTCTTGCGATCATTTTAATAAATTAAGAAGTGGTGGCCATTTTATTTTATTTATTTATTTCAAAGAAATCTACAGCTTTACATTCTTAAAAAATAAGTACAAGTATAATGTTAGTTTTGCCAAAATGATTTCAATATATAAACACAATTGTTTTAATATGGCTAACCCAAACATTTATAATGAAAAATATCAATTATTTAATCTATCAGTAAATTCCATGTTAAGCGAAAAAGTTGGAATGGCCATTTTATTAGAACTTTCCAGGGAGTTTTTGTGGCAAGTCAGAATCCATGCTGCGTAATAATATTTCGGATTCACTTGACTTGTGCATAATAACCAAACTATATTAAAACACCACCAACATTACACAATACAGAACCAAATAACACAAGATTATAAATAAAATGTAAAGACAACCACATGACATTCTAAGATCCCACAAAAAACTTCCAAGAGAAACTTATTTTAACATAGCCACGCCATAGTAAAAAAACGACAGTGCTATTTCTCAGTATATATTAATATTTTCCTGCAATTTAATTTGAAATTATAAAGAAGAGTTCACATGTTAATCTATAAATTTATTTGATAAAAACCATAAAATTAATCGAATATTTTATAGATTACTAGCGGACCGGGCGGACGTTGTCCTGCCTTGAAAAAAAAAAAAAACCTAAAAATCGAACGCAGCGCCACCTACCGGTTCCAAATGTGAATATAAAACATTTTCGGAACCACTCAAAAACACAAAAAAAAATTAAAAAAAAAGGGGCCAGGGTTGGGGATTTCAGTCACATACCCGCACACAAGAAATATATATATTAAGATTAGATTTTTATTATAAAATTAATCGAATATATTATATTAATCGAATATGTAACGGCATACAGCAATAGTTTATCAATTAAATAATCTGCCTAGAACATAATATGCAATCAAGGTAAATTCGATCATAAATGTTATAATTTGGTAAGTCAAAATAATGAAGAAAATTTGGAAAAGGCCTTAAAAATTTACATAAGTGACAATGGTCCCCATTGATGCATTATTTAAAGGCAACATAAATTTAAATAAATAAAAAACAAAATAACAACATTCAACAAAACGAGAACATAAGAACCCACACGCATAGTAAATTTTATTAATGCATTCAGAAAGCGGAACTTGTCACACTTTTGCGAGAAATAGGCGTTAAGATTAATGACGTATTACATTGAATTTTAACTATACATTCCAATTTAATTAAAGATTATAGAGAGTTTAACGCTATCTATTAATTAAGTTTGTGACGTTTACGATTGTACTTATTTATAAGATTATCGGCAAGAGATTTCATTTTAATTGAAAGCGGAATTAGTTAATGGTGCGTTTTGTACTATTCGGAAACAACAAAGGTAAATAAACATGGCGGAGAAGTGTTCTTTTTGAAGTGAAAACTTCTATCGGCGAGTTGAACGGTAATTTTGGCAGGAGATAAATTTATAATTTCGCGTCATGACATGCTACGTAAGCATGAACGGCGGTATTGCGCACGCGCGACTTGCGTTACACTAGCGACGCAGGAGGAGTACATGTAATATTGATATTTTGCAGCGGTTCATACGTTTGATTGATTAATAGACTTTATAAAAATGTATATAATGATTGCTCCGAGTGCCAATAGATATGAAAACCACACTAATGTTAATAATTTTAATAAAGGATTTCTGAAATTTAAATATTGTCCATTCACATTATCATTATTATTACATAGTATAAAACAAAGTCCCCTACCGCGTCTGTCTGTCTGTCTGTTCGCGATAAACTCATAAACTACTGAACAGATCTTTATGCGGTTTTCACCAATGGATAAAGTGATTCACGAGGAACGTTTTGGTATATAATTTGTCCAGGATTTTTTTATAATCAGGCCGGGACAACGTCTGCCGGGCCCGCTAGTAATTAATATGAAAATTCAAAAGAGAACACATTGTTTTAAGTTTTCACTTCAGTCGGCAGTCCTTATGACTGCCTCGACTTTTTTTTGTTATTTCTATCTTTTTTATTACTGGTAACTCAGACATATTTAAAGAGTATTACCACCATTCTCATCTACTAAATAAAGCACTTCCACTTCATGCGATTCTTCTTGTTATGAAAATATGCATGAGCATCAATTGCCATTTTTTTTATAACATAGAAGGCAAACGAACTGATGGGTCACCTGATATTAAGTAATCACCGCAGTCCATAGCCACTAACAATACCAGGCGAGTTGCAAGTGCGTTGCTAGCTTATGTTTGGGGAAGAGGGGGTAGGGGAAATGGAGGGAGGGGCGAGAGGGGAAGGAAGGTGGGCTCCGGCGCTCTCACTGACCGAACGAAACGCACCAATGCAACTGTTACTTCACGTCATGTTTCTGTCGATCTGGCAAGCCGACCCATTCATGCTGAAACCAGTAATAGCTTCAGCGTGGCTCTACCACCTACAAATGTACCACTTACCATGTCAGACGTCATTTCATAATTGCCAATTCTGGAGTAAATGTCTTGTAATAATTTCATTGTTATAACAGAACAGTCCCTTATTAGAACTTGCCATGGAATTTTGGTGGTATCTCAGAATTCATACTCCGTCGTATTATTTCCCATCCACTTTACTTGGGCGCAATAACCAAACTGTATTATGTAAAACACCAACAATATTGCATAATATAGAACCAAATAACCCAAGATTATGAATAAGATATAAAATCTGCATGACATTCCAAAATCCCACCAAAAACTCTGGCGAAGAAATGTTTTGAAATAAACAACCAAAACTTTTTTAATTCTTCTAACATTTATTAAGGTTACTTACTGGATACACGTATTTTAATCTTAACTTATTATGTCGTCGCATATCGCTCGACTGTTTATACTCGACTCGACTGTCAGGTTCAGTAATTATTTTTTTTTGCAAAAAAACGTGTTATCTAGCCGTGTCTAGAAATGAATTACATATTAAAATATATGACGTAACGCATAATTTCATTTGGAAAGCAATGACAACGTAACACTAAAATGTAGCATTTTAGATATTAATAAATATCTAAAATGCACCTACGATGATTACACGATGCATTTTTTACTTACATTACTGAGTCAGCTAATGAAGGTGTCAGGTTCGTACCCACAAAATGTTAATGCAAGTCATATATAGTAGATACGTACAAATTAGTCGGATATCAAATTGCACTGGAACCGATGCGTTTGCTTGCGTTTATTAAACAAATATATTCTGTTATTGTTTTGTGTCAAAATACTCCGGTAGGTGGAGCCATTTATTTTTATAATAGGCAATTTTAAAGCGACCACAGACACTAGATAACTAATAACTGTTATGTATAACTGTTATGTTATACAGAAATAAACGGTGTAAAGTGACAACTATGTCTGATTATCTAAACACAAAACGATGGAGTTCTGCAGTTCTACGCGCATAACTCCAAAATCACTGGATTTATGTCCCTTATTCCTTTTAGTTTTACTTCTTACATACTAGGTATATGATAAACTTATGATTTCCCCTCATGACATGCTAGTAAGCGTCACCGACCGTGTTGCGCTTGCGCTTGCGTCAGACTAGCCACGTGTAACGTAACAGCCTGTGTAGTTAGTCTGGCCATAAATACTGTTACAATTAAAAATAAACAAAATATTACATTTGAATTTGGAATCTGTCATTTTTATATGATTATTCATTTACTTTTCTCATTTTGGCGCCAATACATTGTACAATATTTTGCAATATTAAAATGGAGTGGGGTGATAAAGAGAACCGAATGGCTGTGATTGCATTACACAAAGTAGATATGGAGCCAAATGCATTATTTAAAACTCTCCATACGCTTGGTATTAATAAAATGTTTGTGTACCGGGCTATTAATAGGTACAATGAGACCTCCTCTGTTTGTGAAAGAAAAAGATCTGGCCGTCCACGTAGTATTCGTACGAAAAAGGTGGTCAAAGCAGTAAGGGAAAGAATTCGAAGAAATCCTGTCCGAAAGCAAAAGATTTTATCTCGGGAGATGAAGATAGCACCTAGAACCATGTCGCGTATTTTAAAAGATGACTTAGGACTTGCAGCCTATAAGAGACGTACTGGTCATTTCTTAACTGATAGTTTAAAAAAGAATAGGGTGGTAAAATCGAAACAACTACTGAAGCGGTACGCAATGTCTTTAGTCACAGAAAAAAATTATTTACGGATGAGAAAATGTTTACAATTGAGCAACATTTTAACAAACAAAATGACCGTATTTATGCTCAAAGCTCTAAAGAAGCTTCCCAATTAGTCGACAGAGTGCAACGTGGGTACTATCCGACTTCAGTGATGGTTTGGTGGGGTATTAGCTATTAAGGAGTGACTGAGCCATACTTTTGTGAGGATGGTATCAAAACATCGGCACAAGTGTATCAAGATACCATTCTTGAGAAGGTAGTGAACAACACCATGTTCAATAACCAAGAATGGTCCTTCCAGCAAGACTCGGCGCCGGGTCATAAAGCTCGGTCTACGCAGTCTTGGTTGGAAACAAACTTTTCGGACTTCATCAGAGCTGAAGACTGGCCGTCGTCTAGTGCCGATCTTAATCCGCTGGATTATGATTTAGGGTCAGTTTTAGAGAGTACGGCTTGCTCTAAACGCCATGATAATTTGGAGTCCCTAAAACAATCCTTACGATTGGCAGTGAAGATTTTTCCCATTGAAAGAGTGCGTGCTTCTATTGATAACTGGCCTCAACGTTTAAAGGACTGTATTGCAGCCAATGGAGACCACTTCGAATAAGCTTTTTATATTTTAAATTGTTTTATATTTATGTATTAAACTAACACACTGTAAAAGTAATAAACGTTATTTGCAATAGATTTTTTTTATTTCTGTATTTATGGCAAGACTAGGTATATGTAACATTTATAGGTATTTTGTATTGAGATTGTGTAATCCGTCATACGTTTGATTAATTTATAAACAGTATAAAAATATACATAATTATTGATCCGAGTGGCAATGGATATGAAAACAAGACTATAATGTTCATAATTTCAGAAGGTATACAAATTATGAAATTGAAATAAATGAGAGACTATAATTAATCAATGATGTGGTTAGTTGTTGCACAAGCTATTGCAACTAAATATTTAATCTTAATTCTCTTAAAATATTAATAATCTTAAAATATTAAATATATAATCTTATCCCGTTTGAGATTGGTTATAAATAGGCATAAATAGTCACCTAGTTAACATAACATCACCATATAACTACCAATTGGATTTGATTGCCGTTCTCTTGATAGTTCACATCGTTTTTGAATTGCACTATGCTTACAGATTGGCAAAATCCTTTTTTTGCAATACCACTATATCAATAAAGATCGCATGCATTGAAAAAAGCTCAGACTAAACAAAAGACTGTGTTTAATTACAGTTCTGACTGGAAACAAGTTTTTTTAATGGATTTAATCGGATATATAAACGATTTATAACACATAAACACTATAATTTCCATGTGTAATTTGTAAAATATAAATTTGTAGTAAACGACACTTTCTTCGTGGGCTGAATACGTTGACGTTTTTAGAAACACATTTTAAGTAAATGTGTGTTCACAAGAATTTTATATGGAATTTTTACGTGCATTTTAATAATAACACTGTCATGTATCAGATAAAGTGATCAGGGAAAAAGACAAGTTTAGATTTAACACGTTCAGTGAAAAAAGTGGCGGAAACGACCTCCCGCGAGCGTTTACTCTATGCTCTCACAACAAAATGTGATGTGTAATGCTAACTCCATATCTACGAAACCAAGCTTCGACTACTTGTCGCGTTAAATTGACGTCAAAAATCATTTGGATAAAGGCGCAGATTATACGTTGCCACACCTGTGTCTTTCTAATGACTCGACATTAGCGTCCGCTAAACTCCTTTGATCTGTGTAAAAACCGCCAGCCCAGTTATCGTGCTGCATGCACGCGTCCCGATAGTTCGTAACGTATAACGATAATGTATTTAGTGTGACCATAGACAAAACTTCGTAACAACACACGCAGATACGTGACTAGCTTCATACAGCGCTGAGAATATTATACCGTAAATTCTACAAACTAGCTGTGCCTGCGATTACGTCCGCATGGAACCTTACGTAAAAAACAGTGACTATTAAAGTCATCTAATTGTTTTAAGCCTAGAAGTATATAATGCTTAAATACTTTTCTCTCGTACTTAAGTCGTTTCGTCATTAAAATTACAATAAATTTTGAAATAGTGGACCAATTTTAATGCAACAAAAATTAAATGTTACTCGCAGATATACTTTATGTTTTTTCTTGAAAAGATTTTATTGTAAACGCAGTGCTGTAGCAGTGATACGTGTTCAATCAAAGAAACATACAGGCAGATATTTCGAAAAATGATTGGAATGTATTTTATTAGTTATGCCTGCGAGATTTTTTTTCACAAAAATCTAAATAGTACAGACACGTTAGATTTACATTCTTATTATATGTATAAACTATACATATAAAAGATAAACACCTTATGAAAATTATAAATTCACCAATTTGCAACGAGTGCGGTAAGGTTGACGACATCCATTATCTTTTGAAAGAGTGCAAAAAATATGAAATTGAGAGGATGCGTTTTATTAAACAGTATAATATTAATATCGGGGATGTGGGAGTGTATCACAGTATTCTGTCAGAATCGATATCGGATTGTTGCCAAAAGCTGTGTAATATATTTAGGTTTAGTAGTTAGGCTATTTGTGTAATTTAGATTTAAGAGTTTTAGTTGTATATAGATATAAGTTACGATGGGACTGACATGTCAAAAAATGATAAAAGTCCCTTAAAAAAATAAAGAGAAAAAAACATATAAAAGATATGAAAGAGATAAATATATTTCACTTTACCAACGCTTAAAAGGATTATAACAGCACGTGTAGAGATAGAAACACATTCTTGTAATGGCTCGACAATGTATTATAGTTTTAATTCATGAGGTCGATCCAACCTCTCATCGTACAAGAATACATAACTGAACAAATAATCCAAACATATGTTCATTGAGGAACCTTATAATATATAGAATTTTAATTCAACCGATTCTAATATTTAGACCGTGAAAAGGTATTGCGGTCAATCTGTTATTGTTAGGTATTAACAGCTACATAAATATACGAGACCCGCTTCCCACACATAGAATAACTCATGGGAACTCTAATCGTTATAATATTGAGTCAACGAGCTATGCAACTAAAGCGAGAGTGGTACACTTTCGTCCACAGAAGGACGTGTGACTTGATTTCTATTCAAACGAAGATTGGAGAAGGCAAAGGTTGCGAGCGATACCTGTTTAGAATATCATATATTAAATATATATATCTCAGAAGTGCAAAACGATATCAGAATTTCTTAATTATCCGTTTTCAAAATCATCACCCTGTAAGAGATCCTATGGCAGGGTCATAGGCCTCTTCCCTAAGGAAGATATGGGCATAATCACCACGCCAGCCCACGATGTATTGGGAATTTCAAATTCCGATAAATACACAGTTCTATGTTTTCCCACCTACGGCTATACTACAAGAGCATTTCTCAGGTTCAGGTCTCCTCACGATGTTTTCCTTTATACGGAGTCGATTGTGGTGCCAATTGAAATTAGTAAATGTGCGCGAATTCCAAAAAAATAGCTGGTGCATTCCGGGATTCTAGCCTGCGGACATTAATCAGGTTGATATTCTGACCGCTCGACCACCACGTATTTATCGATTTTAGAATGCCAAATCTAGATCCAGAGACTTTATATGTATATATAAAACTATCTGTTGCTCTCGACTTCGTCCGCGTGAAATTTAGCAAAAACAATTTTATTCAGGGTAAAAGTGTGCGTGGGCCGCGCGCGGTACTAGAATTGCCTTGAACGAATGAATGACTGAATGAATTCTTTATTGCACTTTTGATTCGTACACTGGCGAGCTTAATGCCATGAGGCATTTTCTTCCAGCTAACCAGCTTTGGTTTATTAAATTTACGCAAAACCCTATTTTTTTTCTAAAATAAAAATAGCCTGTGTTAATTACACCTTATACCAGCAGCTATTTACGAATAAAAGTCCCGTCGAAATCGGTCTAATCGTTTTTCGATGATTAGACGGAACACTCAGAAATAACTTTCATTATTCATATGCATTGAGTAAACAGCTGTTATTTTGACATTTACACCCTTCAATTTTATTTATTTGTATAGATACCAGTGTGCGGGTGTCCGGGGGTCTTCCCCTCAAAAACGGCTTGACCGATTTTGATGATGTTTTTGAAGAGAAAACTTCTTTAGGCGCTTTGAGCGGTATTTTTGGCAGGAGACAAATCTATAATTTCGCTTCATGACATGCTACGGAAGCATGACCGATCGTATAGCGCTTGCGTGGCTTGCGTGAGACTAGCGACATGTAGTACAAGGGCCTGCGTACATGTGATATTGATATTTTGCAACTCATTACCCGTTTGATTGATTAATAGACTTTATAAACATACATATAACTGTTGCTCCGAGTGCCAATAGATATGAAAACCACACTAATGTTAATAATTTCCAGAAACAACTTCTTCAATTTAAATATTGCCACTCACATTATCTTCTATACATATAATAAGAATGTAAATCTAACATTTCTGTACCTTTTCGATTATCGTGAAAAAAATTGTTGCATGTGTCTAGAAATAAGTAATAGAATATATTTCAATTATTTTTAGAAATGTCTGTCTGTCTGTCTATCTGTCTGTTTGTATGAACACGCATCACTGCTAAAGTACTGACTTCACAATAAAACCTCATTTAAAAAAAATCACAAAGCATATCCTCGGGAGTAACTTAGTCTTTGTTTTATTAAAATCGTTCCACTCTATCAAAAGTTATTGTAATTTTAATGACGCCGCGACTTAAGTATGAGAGAAAAGTAGATAAGCGACTGGACTAAATACGTTCAGATGACTTTCTTAGTCATTGTTTTGTACATCAGGTGCCACGTGGATGAAGTCGCTGGCACAGCTATAATTAATATGAAAATTCAAAACAGAATACATTTATTTTGTGGTTTTGAATATTCACTCCTGTCGGCAGTCCTAGTGTAGTTGGGCTCAATAGATAGCGCTGTTGTCGAGATCTAGATTATTTTTTGATTACTAAGCTAGGTTATTTCTAAGTTACTTATTTTTATGATTCGATTAACCCCTTGCCATTTTAACAATCAGCTAGCAGCGTACTGTCGTAAATTTTCATATTACGTATATACGTACTATTTTCAAGTGGCATTAGATTCAGCCTTTGATATTTGAATTATAAAGGTATATTTCGGAGTATTAGAACACCCAGGACCGACTGAATTACGAATATCGTATATACAATCATATTCGACACAATAAATAATATCTTTGCGTCACATTTGTCAATTATTTTCACATAGATAATATAATAAATCATTGACTATAAATACACTACGTATATTATTTCATATTAAAGTAAATAAATGAATTAACCAACCTTTTAGGCTTCCAACGTTTCATAAACACCCCAAACATATTCGTAAATTCTGTGATCACGTATACAATTTAATATTACATATAAATCACTTGACACAAAACATTTATTCCTAAAGACTTATCGAACGGATGTCCGTCAACTTCCGATAGCGTTCATTAATACAATCAACATAAATAATTGCACTGCACCGATAAGATAAACAACAGAATCCCGCGTCTGACCTAGACACAGTGACTGCTAACACTGGCCTACATTCAGTACATTCGGAAACCAAAGGAACATCCCTAGATTCTCTATAATCGATTAAATTCTATAACTATATATAGTACACTTCACTCGATTATTACGCAACGGTTATTCGATAATTCGCAAATCGTTCATTGTCGCATCATTCGGAATCGTTCGATTACGCATAATATTGTATGATAACACACAACATCTCAGTCGGTCAGTAAAACCGCAACTGAGTCATTGTGTTTTCATGTTTTGTAAGCGGATCGAGTGTAGGCGAGCGCGTTTCCCGCGTCAGGTGCGGTCGATCAGCTGCTAGCTCGGAGCCATTTTTCTGTATTTAACGCCATCTATTGGTGAACTTTTCAATTACAATATACTGTATCATCAACAATTTATATCACTTTAGGTATATTTGGTTGAACGCGTTATTATTACAAATTGTAGTAATTTCATTATTAATTATTATGTCTCTTATATGAAATAAATTTTAGAGTGTTCAAAATAATTGTTCTAAAATATATGTAATTTAAAGAATTCGAAAGAAAGAATCTATTAATTTTGCGTATTGAATAAAGAAATGCATAAACATTTTCCTTCTCAATTTTTTTGTCAGTTTGTTTCTTATTAAATACGAAACATAGTTAATTTTACAATTTTTGTTATAAGAGTCTTTTGAGTATATTTTACAAACCCACTTCTGATATGAATAGATTGAATAATAGTATAGTATATGAATATAGTTGATAGTTCAAAATTATAGATTATGAAAGTAACTTTCAGGATTCCTTTTAAGAACATTAAAAAGGCTTCTTGGCATACGAATATACGTTTAAACAAACATTCCGTAAAACTTCGTAATTTTATTTTCAATACATGAATATGACCTTCCTATTGACATGGACTGAATTCCGGAATGCACCTGCGCTAACATTTCTCATTACATTGTTTTCACTCCTACCATGAGTATTGTTACGAAAGAAGAAACACATTTTTATTCCTCAGTGTAAATATTCAACACTTGTTTAAATATGACACATATATGAATACGTATTTCGTAAGAGTTCATTGAATTTTATTATATATTTGATAAGCGAGACATTTTTACAATTTTAGTTATAAGCATCGGTGGTTCAGTGGTAGAATGCTCGCCTGCCACGCGGGCGGCCCGGGTTCGATTCCCGGCCGATGCAATATTTTTTTCAATCTTTTTTCTTTATATAACCTATTATATATTACATACAAATTGCAGTTGTAATTTTGTTAACCATTAAAAATATTAAATATATCTGTATATAACCTATACTTCAAATTTTATTGTATAAATATTTTTACGATTTTTGACAAATCTAGTGTAGTGTAATTAAACATTAGCAGTATTGATCCCATTTTCTTGCTAACTAGCCATTTTTTTTTTCAAAATCTAAAACTGCAGGTCATAATATATCAAAAAGTCGACAGTTTCCAAAGAACGGTATCCTGTAGCAACAATGTTTAAGGTACCAGCCGTTACATAAAAAATAGTTATTACATAATTTTAATATACATTTTTAATCTTATTATGAAGTGCCAATCTTATATGCTGTTCCAGGTTGCTGACTACTTCATCTGGTTTTCGTTAGATCAGTACATAGATTTAGAACTATATAAGACATCAGATAATTATCCTCGCATTTCGTATACATATACATATATATACTAGCTGACCGGGCAACACGTTGCTGTGGCTCAGTTATTACACAACTAAACATAAATCTCTCAAGTTGGACTAAATCTATACTAATACTAGCCCCTGCCCGCAACTTCGTCCGCGTAGTAATAGTTACTACTCTGGGCTGACGCTGACACATAGCAGAAGCTCTCAAAAAGAAAAAAACATCTCTATTTTGAAACATTTTTCATCTGTGCTCCGCTCCTACTGGCCTTAGCGTGATGATATATAGCCTATAGCCATTCTCGATGAATGAGCTATATAACACTGAAGGAATTATTCAAATCGGACCAGTAGTTCCTGAGATTACCCCCTACAACGCCACAACGTTACAAACTCACAAACTTTACCTCTTTATAATATTAGTATGATATAGATTATAAAGAGGTAAAGTTTGCTTGTGACGTTGTAGGGGGTAATCTCATGAACTACTAGTCCGATTTGAAAAATTCTTTCACTGTTATATAGCTCATTTATCGAAGACTTAATATCGTCACGCTAAGACCAATAGGAGCGGAGCACCAATGAAGAATATTTCAAAATCGGGTTTTGTTTCCTCTTGAGAGCTTCCGCTGCGTGTAGCGTTAGCCCAAAGTTACTATTCCACACGGACGTGATAAATGCCAAATGACAACATCATGATACTGGATGTTTATATATTTACCAGCTAATTCTTGCTTATTAGTTGGTATTAAAAATGGTAAGGTGTTAATCGAATTCAATGAATAAGTAGCCTAGAACCATATCAAAATGAGAGTAAATTTAAAACTTACTTCTGATTAAAACATCGACTTTTTCATTGTACTTCACTATATTAACTAACTTCGGAGACTAAGGTTTTCACACGTTTAAATCAAAAAGAAAATGACAGTCATCTACTTTCGTAGTTATTATCGTATTGAAGTGTCTGTTCAATTGGACGTATTCTTCTCGCAACGTAAAATTTTGAGGTAAACCTTTTTTGATTAAAAGGGCAACATAGTGTTCAACGCAACTTAAAAGACATCTACTATCAGATTAATTTTTTGACACGTTGTCATTCACATTTGTTGAGATTGTCGTTCGTAAAAATTGTAAATAAACATTATACTTCCCCTTTCGTCAAAAATATTTTATTATCACTCTTTATTCTGGAGACATTATTCTTTTTCGTAAGTAATAGAGCCAGCCACGCTGAAGCTATTATTGGTTTTAGCACGAATAGGTCGGCTCGCCCGGGGTAGTATCACCCTCTCATAGAAAACCGACGTGAAGTAACAGTGCTTGCATTGTTGCGTTTCGTTAGGTCAGTGAGAGCGCCCGAGGTCCACCTCCCCTCTCCTCACCCCCCTCCCTCCCTTTCCCTCAAACACAGGCTGGCGACGCACTTTCAACTACCCTGGTGTTGTTAGTGTCTATGGACGGTGGTGATCACTTAACATCGGGTAACGTCGTTTGCCTGCTATGACATAAAAAAACAGTGTCTTATTCATAAAAAAATTGGCATTAATTGGCTGGCTAAAATTATTCATAAAAAAGTAGAATAAAAAATAACAAAAGTTATATGTACTATATTTTACTAAATACTAACCAATCCATGTTAACACGATCATTATGTCAACCCCTGTAAGTAAGGGACTCGTGGCCTTGACCTCCAACCCTTTTAATGCCGTAACATTAAGGGGAGCGCCCCTAATATCTGATGGAGTTTAGAAATTAGTTTAAAAACATTTTAGTACATTACAGTCGTGGTTTATTTTTGTACGGGTTAACACAAACATATTTCTAAATTATTTATGTATGGATTACTTTGTTTTAATTTCTAATATTACCTTGTTTACTGACTTCCTTTTCTCATATGCAGTCAAACCTCAATAAGTGAGAACTGGATAAGCGTATGTAGTAATTGTAAGGTCCCGTCATTTCTTCCTTTTAAAACCTCCTTAAGTGAGAAACACAGACCTCCATAAGGGAAAGTTGTTTTTCCTTCGTGAACCTCTATAACTAAAACAGCTACGTGTCCATGGCTCTACAAACGACAGTCGAGTGTATTTAACATATGCTATCCATATCTTCTATACATTTTAGAAGTTGTGGATCCACGCTGAAGCTATTACTGGTTTCAGCATGAATGGGTCGGCTCGGCCAGGGTAGTACCACCCTCTCACAGAAACACCGACGTGAAGTAACAGTGTTTGCATTGTTGTGTTTCGTTCGGTCAGTGAGAGCGCCGGATAACCCACCTCGCCTCTCCCTCGCCCCTTCTCCACTACTCCTCCCTCAAACACAGGTTGGCAACGCACTTGTGACTCTTCTGGTGTTGCAAGTGTCTATGGACGGTGGTGATCACTTAACATCAGATAACCCACCTGTTCGTTGGCCTCCTATATATAAAAAAAACATAATACGAATGTAAATCTAACGTGTCTTTACTTTGTACATTTGTGTGAAATTCAACCATTTTTAGAAATGTCTATCTATCTATCTGCCTGTCTCTTTGTTTGAACACACATCATTGGTAAAGTACTGCGTTCACTATAAAACCTATATAACCACTATATAACATAAAACATATCCTCAAGTAACATTTAGTCTTACTTTCATTAAAATCGGTTCACTCTATCATAAGTTATTGTAATTTTAATGACGACGCGACTTGTACGAGAGAAAAGTATAGTACAACTAGATGTTACACGAGTATGAATGTTTAGCATATGTACTTTAGCAGTGATGCGTGTTCAAACAAACACACAGACAGACATTTCTAAAAATGATTTAAATATATTTATTGTAGTTATACTTCTTTAGGCGCGTTATGAAAAAATGATGAGAGTGAAATTTTAAGATGCGCGCGCATCTGTGACACAAAATTAACAGTATGAAGCTGTCTGCTTAACCTGACACCCTGAAGTTAGCTATAGTCAACATTTTGTTTCTTTGTATTTGTTGTTCGTATTTCTTTGTATTAAAACTTTCAATGTATTAAATACCTTTTTTTCTATTGTTAGTGTCGTTTTTTTCTACAAACGTAGATTAAGGCGAAAGATAAAATTTTTGAACAGATTGTTATCTTGTTATGCCAAAGAAGTATAACTTCTAACGCGTGTACATAAGTACACACACACTTTTTTACTTATTCCAAGACACCTGAAACAAAAATTTTTTCACAAAAATCTAAAAAGTACAGACACGTTAGATTTACATTCTTATTACATGCATAGATATAGATACGAGGCTATCTAATTCAAAAGTTACTTTCAACAGTCGTTTATTTGATCAGTTGTACGGAATCTTTTGTTAACTTTTCGATAGACCAACTCTACTTAGTTTATTATCTGGCGACATTCCCTTTTTTTTATTGTCACTACTTTCTGGTCCCGGTTTCACTCACGTTAATTCCTTCAGAAAGAATAATATTTTCGGGAAGAGAAATACCCTGTGTAAAGACACAGAAAAGGTTCTGTTCCCATGACAGCGTGTATGCACAATTTATGATAATCGGTCCATACACAAACTTATAGTCGCATTTATCATATTTGTCGACGCAAATGCTTTGTAAAAATTTTAAAAATTTGTACTGACATAAATATTACGCGCTACCCTCTAATAAAACACCCGATACGCTCAGGTGTGCCCCAAGGGTCCATTCTGGCACCCACGCTCTTCAATCTGTTCGTCAGTGACCTACCTCGGCTCCCGGGAGTGGAGGTGGGTTGCTATGCTGACGATACAGTTCTCTACGCCTCTGGATGGCATCTGGTAGGTCTCAGGACACGCGTCGAGAAAGCCGTCGGCACACTCGGTGCCTGGTTTACTCGATGGCGTATAGAAGTCAATCCCGACAAAAGCGCCGCGTTATTTTTCGACCCGATCTCTAACAAATACGAACGCAGGCTCGCGCCTATTAAACTATATGGGTCAGTGATTCCCTGGGCCAAACAGGTTAAATACCTAGGAGTCACGTTGGATAAACGCCTCACGTTTAATCAACACACGAAAAGAGTCAGGAATAGGGCCGCCATGGTCTTGGGTCGGTTACACCCGCTAGTTTGTCACAAGAGCAAAATGTCCTTAAGACATAAGCTCACACTTTACAAAACTTGTATTCGTCCGATTATGACATATAGCTCACCCGTTTTTGCGCATATGTCCAAAACTAACTTTTTAACATTACAGCGAATTCAAAACCGCTTTTTACGTAAAGCCACCGGGGCTCCGCGATACGTCCGGAATGAGGATCTCCATAGGGACCTGGAGATGCCTTCTATCTGGGCGTATGTAAAATCACTCACCACCAGATACTTTGAAAAAGCCGCGAATCATCCCAGCCCGTTAGTGGTATCCGCCACGAACTACGAAACCGTACCGGACGTACCGCGTTATAAAAGACGACCGCGTCACATTTTTACCGATCCTCCCGATAAGGAAATAACGTCAGCGAACGATCAGTACCAGCCTGTCTCTCAAAACAGAGCGTGTTCACGCCCACGCCCGCGTAACCACAGATCACGCCGCCGTGGTCTGGGGGTAAATTTCGCTCCCGCACACCAGAGTAGGCCCCCCTCGGCAGCGGCTCAAGCCTAGGTCCGTTCCCTCGGCGGGGAGCCCTTGAGTCCGCTGCTCGCGCGATACAGTGACACAAATTTACATCACTGCAACAACACTACACATATCACCTCCACACACGTGCACGCATACACGCTTACACAAAAAAGTGGAAGGGTTTACTTTTTTTTTCCCTCTTCGAACTGAAATAGTTTAGAAATTTTCCGATACAGAATACACATAAGAGTTGTTGAGATATGTATGCTTGGTACACATATATGTTTCAACAACTCATATATGTATTAATAGTGTAGCTTAACTTAGGTTAGCTCAGTTAGGTCGCGTATTGCATCAAACAGGCAACAGCCAAGCCGAGGTGTGCCGTGCACCCTTGAGCTGGTTGCCCAAATAAAAATCGGCTGAGTGCCTTAAGCGCTCGCCTTAGTAGTCCGGTGAAGCTGTTAAGACCTTGCTAGGTCAATAGCGTAGTCAGTTCGAAAAAAAAAAAAAAAAATCTAATAAAACCGTAGCGAGAACGGAGCGGGGTTCAGTCTCGCCCGGATCGTCGGACCGTTCACATCTCTGAGTGTAATACGTATCTATAATATTCAATGGTATAATACTATATCTGCTCATTAAGGTAAACGCTTTTATTATTAACACGTGATTGGTCTTGGGTGATTGGTCGTTAATTAACAAGTAGGACATCATCTATGACTGACGTCACACCTTCGTAACTACCGCCCTCCACATATTAATATGGATTCATTTTTTATATTTTAGAATTGTATTTTCAAAGACATTGTCAAAAACGAAAAGTTTATTTAATTTATGAACCTCTTCTTTCTTTCACTAATTCCTTCGGTAGCTAAATCGTCTGTCTTTTTATGTTGACAGGTTCCTCGACATCCTCCACTTTAACTGACTCGCTTGCCAATATCTTCAACCAGAAGTATAATATTTACTTTAGAAGGTATATTACGCCCATGAGAAATATATCGGCTGTTCCAAACAGTTTCAGTTTATCTCTGTATGAATGTTGGCTACCCAATATAAATGTGTTCAATTCAAATATTTGTGTTGGCAACTTTTTGCTTTTTTACGGCTCATCGCTTAACGTGCGTGTACTGATTCAAATAATTTAGAATAAGGAACGGCAATTTCTTCTTTTATTATTGTTAAAAACTAAAGATATAGTAGCCAGTGACATAATTATAACCCTATTAACCAGTGACGTAACTATTCCATCTGAGATCCGTGGCATATGTGTGGCTCAAGTAAAAATTGCCAAAATGTAATTTGATTTTAACAGTATTACAAATATTGCCTGTATTTTAGTTAAACATCTAATCAATTATTTTTTTTAATTTTGCCTTACATACCTTCTATCTATACATATAATAAGAATGTAAATTTAACGTGTCTGGTCTTTTTAGATTCTAGTGAAAAAATTGTTGCAAGTGTCTAGGAATAAGTGATAGAATACAATTCAATCATTTTTAGAAATGTCTGTCTGTTCGTATGAACACGTATCACTGCTAAAATACTGGGTTCACAAAGAAAAACCATAAAGCATATCTTCGAAAGTAAATTAGTCTTTGTTTCATTAAAATCGGTTTACTGTAGCAAAAATTATTGTAATTTTAATAACGGCTCATTACGAGAGAAGAGTAGTAATTTATACTAATATTATAAAACTGGATGAAATGTTTGTTTGGTTGAACGCGCTAATCTCATGAACTACGGGTCGGATTTGAAACATTCTTTTAGTCTAAGATAGGTCATTTATCGAGGAAGGCTAAATATCATCACGCTAAGACCAATAGGAGCGGAGCACCAATGAAGAATGTTTCAAAATCTTTCAAAATTTTAGTTAGCCAAAAGTAACTATGGAATCCATTTCATCCATTTTCATGGAAAAAAAAATGGAATAGAAAATTAAGTCGCGGGCAGAAGCTAGTTTTAAATAAAATTGTTACATTCTACCAGAGAATTGCTGAAGCTTGTTGTTAAATGTACACGGAACGTGTAATTTTGTGAACACCGCACCGCCGTAAACAAATAAATCGCGGTACACGTTTGCTCGCTTGCCTTTAATTCGCTAAACACGATTGCTCTACTTTGTACGTGGGCCGTGTTTTTGTTTACATGTACGATGGAATATTTTTTTTGTAATGAGACAAAGGCTTCCTCTCGTATTTTAATTTATTGAAGTGAAACTTCTTTATCGGCGTTGGAAAAAAATTGAATATCAAACTTTAAGTGATTCTCAAAGATGACTCCAAGGTCCCTAATATGTGTTACTTCTTGAATAGGAATATGGTTAATGTGATAGCTAGACAGTATTAAGTTTTTCTTTCTGCTAAATTTTATGTGATAACATTTGTTTATATTTAACGACGTACCATTTATTTCACACCAAACAAGCAATCTGTTAATGTCAAATTGTAATAAGTTAACGTCATTAATAGGGTGTATTTTTCGTGCAATCTTGAGATTATCAGCGAACATGAAACATGAAGAGTTAACTATACACTGAGTTAAGTCATTAACAAAGATATTGAACAAAAGCGGGCCAAAAATAGACCCTTGAGGTACACCAGAGATAATAACTCCAAACACTTTTCAATCGTGCCTACGTAGGTGTCAACTCTGTAGAGCTTTTGTATATAGTTAACTGAATCAGGAATTGAGCCAATAATCATTACATAGTATAAAACAAAGTCCCCTACCGCGTCTGTTTGTCTGTCTGTTCGCGATAAACTCAAAAACTACTGAACGGATTTTCAAGCGGTTTTCACCAGTGGATACAGTGATTCATGAGGAACGTTTTGGTATATAATTTGTCAAGGATTTTTTTATAATCAGAGCGGGACAACGTCTGCCGGGCCCGCTAGTTATAAGAATATGTTATAGTTGAGATTCTTTTCGTGCTTTCTGCAAGTCGGTATATCAATAGTTACTGTCACTTGATTGTCGTGTCTTAAGAGTATTGATGTAAATATTTCTTTTAAATGTCGTGTTTAAGACCAGTTGAGAAATGATCTCATGTCCATAAACATAAGTTATAGTATAATATACATTTTTTGACATTCGCATATATTTATTTATCACATTTTGCACATTACATCTTCGCGAATTATCTTATCAGGTCGAGAAATTAAGTCAAATTTATAAAAGATACTGCATATATATTGTTGTTAAATACTGCATAATTATAGAACTGCCTCCCTGTAGTGGAAATAACAAAACGTCATGGACTAGAGTGTTGAAGCTTTTATATAGGAAACCAATAGAAAAATATTTAGAGGTTGTTAAAAGTAAGATAGAAGATGGAACGTACACTAAAGTAAACTTTGATGTATTTTAATTAATGTCTTATTTTATTTGAAAAAAGATATGTGTCTTCAGTCGTTGATACAAACAGCATACTATCGAAAAAGAGAATTAGATTTTTATATAAAAGCTTTCGCGAAGTAACACATTTGTATCAGAAGAAGAAAATAGGTCTTTGAATACAAACCACGGCTTTATTAGTGAACGCTATAGCTCTAATATTAAAACCAAACAATTATTTGTTTTAGGAACAAAGCTCGAGTAGAGTATAGTTTAAAAAGAAGCAATATTTTACCAATTACATATTTTAACATTATTTCTTATTCAAATACAACATTATAATAATGATTGCATTTATGTAACTATAACCTCTTCTGCATCACCCGGGATTTTCTCAGTGGGTTTGGGAGTTACTGTTGTTGTTTCTACAATCGTTGTTTCAGGAACGATAACTTCAGTTGTCACTTGAACTATTGTTACCTCTTTTGTCTCAACCTGAATTGTTGTTGTTTCTACTTGATCATTTATCACCGATGTTGTGACTTTCTCATCAGCCGTCAATGTTGTCGTTTCATTGACTATAATATCTAGTATATCATCTATCTGTTTCACTTCCGTATACGATAACTGCTGCAGTTTCCCTTTCCATTCGTGAATGCTTTCTTTTACACACGTGTCATGGCATGTACTCTCGTTGTGGAATTTATTGTGAGTGTCACATCCTCTCCAGATGGCTTTTTCACATGTACCATTTGTGTAAGTATAAACCTCTGTACTTATCTGCGTGCATTGTGTTGTATTGAGTTCTGACGAACAAGGATCTGTAAATCAGATTCTATTACATATTTACTTAATAAAATTCATAAGTCTAGCAACGCAGATCCTAAACCAATGGGTCTAGAATAGTGAAACTTTACTAAGCAGTAACTTATGTAATGTAAGTGAAGGGTAAAGAATGATTTTTGTAAATACCTTTGCCAATACGGATAAACCTATTTTATTTATTGTTATAGATAAGAAATCTTATCTGTCATACAGATTGTCTAGTGGCAATTACGAATGAAACTTGTGCGAATAATTCTTTAAAGATATATTATCAGTAACTAAGTACTGAATATTTAAATGTAGTAATGTTTAATTGTGGTAATTATTAATCAGCTTTTGGTGATATATTAACTCTATTTTTCTTCATAAACATGCCTTTATGACCGTATGACATGTATTATTGTTAATATTATACATGATTACGTGGAAAAAATAATAGCAGAAACTAATTCAAACTGTTGTTGAATCAATGAACTTAATATAGACTATGATTTTTCCGGACAATAAAGTAGATTTGGTATCTGAATATAAAATAATTAGATTTGACATCAGCTAGTAGTATTCGAAAGAAAACTAACATCTGCATTATTTTAAGCACTCAAGATTTATTTTGTTGTTCAGAGATGGCGCCACAGTACAGATAGATCGCGCTTTCATGTGGTCTAGACAGGGGGTTTTTATAGTAACATGCCGTTGTTGATCTGACATAACTCAGGTAGTCCGGTGAAGCTGTAAAGGCCTGTCAAGCCCATAGCGTAGTCAGTTCGAGAAAAAAATGGACATAGTTCAGTTAACTAAGTATTCAAAATAACCAACTTTTCTCATATGTGTTCGTTGTCTTGTTTTTGGTTAATCGTCTTGGTCATGTTGGTCAAAATGAAATTGTCGGGTCGACAAAATTTCCATAATCAGCTAGGTATTTCCTTCGTATGAACGTTAAAAGAACCAGCTTATAAACAATTAATGAATCAGTTTTATCATGACATTTATCTCTCAAAAAGTGTCTGTGGACGGTGTTGTTTATGTGCCTACTATAAAACCATCAGGTCATTGATTGTCTAAGGAAAAATATTGTTAAATCATACCAGTAGGTGGTTCAACCATTTGAGCTAATGGCTGAACACTGAAGACATTTTGATTTGTATCCTGGAATTCAAACAGCTTTGCGATGCAGAAATGTGAACATTCGTATTCGTTGTCGAATTTGTTCATCGTAGGACATCCTCGCCATATCTCCATCTCACATCTCGATCCAGGCTTGTAATAGGAGAATATTTGAGTTGGTGGAACATTACAGTCGCTCTTGTTCAACGGTTGTAAGCAGTAGTCGATTGGTACTGTGGTATGGAGGTGACAATTATAAGATGACCCAGTATCCAGTAAGTTTTGTACGATAGACCGGATTAGAATAATTTTTGGAATGACTTTTTATAAGGTCAGATATCTGTCAATGAAAGTTTCGTGAAAATCGGTCAAACTGTTTTGGAGATAGCATTGCAGACGAAGCCACGGTTAATAGCTAGTCTAATTGAGAGTAGCCGCTGTAATTTCAGCTATCTGCCAGTGAAATAACCGTCAAAATCGGTCTAGCCGTTTCGCAGATTACCTGGAACAAACAGTCAGACAACAGACAGATCGACAAAATTTTTTGTTATGAGTAGCGTGTATACTTTCGTACCCAATCAGTAATTTTTTTTTATTTTGATATTACATACAGACACTCCATTTTTATTATATGTATATAGATATGTATAAAATATATGTAGACAGTTTTTAATCACTGTATATTCTCCTAAAGCACTAACGGTTTTTTTTTATTTGAATTCTTATTTAAATGAATTTCAGTTACTCTCATATTAAGGTGTCAAATTTTTCGAACCGAATTATTGTACATTTATATATTAAGCTCATTATTTACAGAGAATTAATACTTATAATAATCTTTTCATATATTTTCATTAGACTATATTTGATTGATTGATAGATTGATTATAAACGACTTATCTATGTCAAATGCATAAATCAGTTTTATACATTTTGTATAATTTAATATTTAGTTGTAAATTAAATATTTTTTCACTATTTCACTAATCACACACTATTTACACATAGGTACGAAAAGTAACTTACCGCTGCAAGCCATTTTGAAAAATTGAGTTAAGAAAAATCCATAAAAATTAAGAAAGTATTCAATCTCTGAGTGTTTCATTTTGTGGTATGTAATCGTAATTTTATTGCATAAATACCCATTACACGGAACATTGGCTATAGAAGTGGAATTGATTTTTTAATTACCCCAATTACAATTGGATTGAGATTGTGTAAGTTAAAAACAAAAAGCAGATGCATCGGCCGGGAATCGAACCCGGGCCGCCCGCGTGGCAGGCGAGCATTCTACCACTGAACCACCGATGCTTACGATACAATTGTTCAATTTATTAAATATATATAACGTGTAATTATATATTATTAATTATAATAAAAAATGTTAGGTATATAAATAAACAAGAAATATTGTATAGGGAATTCACTATAATATAAATCTAATACTTATGCAAAGCAATGTTAACCGTCTTCCATAAATATTTAAAATAACAACTTATAGTCTTAATTTTCATTATTAATACTAAACAAAATATGTCCAAATTATGATAAGTTAATGAAAAATGATTTTTACTGTGAAAAAATAATAAATTGTTCTAACACGCCATCTATAACTATTCTATAACAACTTTTTACAAATAAAGATAACAAATAAACAAAGTTATTTAGTTTCTTACAAACATTAATAGGTGGCACTGTAAACAATAATAAAACTACGTTTTGGTTTCATAATAATTTACTTTCTTGATTTAACATCGATTTTCCTACATATAAATACAACAATATAATTATATTGCATTATTTACAGTAACAATGACGATGGAAAAATTCTTTATAATTTTTTAGATAAAGCACCATCTATAGGCGCATTAGTGTAAACTCGTACTTATATTTTTTGTTTTCCCGAAAGTTCTTAGGTATTATACAACTTATATTTATCAAATTAGTCTTCAGGTTTTACTTCTATTTTGGTGACATGTTTCCGCTTGTTCACACAGCACCCGCCAATTAATGCTATGATAATCTAGAAAATAAAAAACAATTTTACAAGCTGACTTCGTTAATTTCGTCCATTGCAAAAAAATATTATGTACATGTCTAAGAAGAAAAACTAAAAAATAAGTCGAGGCAGTCATCAGGACTGCCGACAGAAGTGAAATCTCAAAATAATAAAATAAATGTGTTCTCTTTTGAATTTTCATATATTGTCGAGTGAATGACAGTTAAATTTCGGAATTTGTTTATTGAAATTATTAACATTAGTGTCGTTTTCCCATATATTGGCACTCAGAGCAACAATTATATACATTTTTATAAAGTCTATTAATCAATCAAACGTATGAGCTGCAAAATATCAATATTACTTTTAACATAGGCCCCTATGCTACGCCTCGCTAGTCTAAATCAAGGCACGCAAGCGCAATACGGGCGGTCATGCTTACCTACATGTTATGACGCGAAATTATAAA
Source organism: Antheraea yamamai (assembly GCA_036509395.1). Classification (NCBI taxonomy): domain Eukaryota; kingdom Metazoa; phylum Arthropoda; class Insecta; order Lepidoptera; family Saturniidae; genus Antheraea; species Antheraea yamamai. The sequence goes on from AP028433.1 coordinate 20,271,535, forward strand.
TTTATCTGCTGTCTAAAATACCGCTCAACGCGCCTAAAGAAGTGCAGTGAAACAAATAGAAAATCGGTTTACAAACAGACGAGTAAAAAGTACGTAACTGCTTTGTCTTCATCTTATAGCATCTTATAGCTTCTGCCCGCGACTTCGTCCGTGTGGAATAGTTACTTTAACATATCTTTTACTTGCGACTTCGTTTACGTAGAGGATGAAAATATTTTTAAATAATACGTACGTTAATTCCGATTTTGAATCATTGGTATTTGAATACTGCTCTTAGCGTATTGCTATAGTCTTCCCCGATAAACGAGCTATCGAACACTGAAAGAATTTTTCAAATCGGACCAGTAGTTCCTGAGGTTGACGCGTTCAAGCAAACAAACTCTTCAGCTTTATAAATATTAACTAGCGGGCCCGGCAGACGTTATCCCGCCCTGATTATGAAAAAATCCTTGACAAATTATATACTAAAACGTTCCTCATCAATCACTCTATCCACCGGTGAAAACCGCATGAAAATCCGTTCGGTAGTTTTTGAGTTTATCGCGAACAGACAGACAGACAGACGCGATAGGGGACTTTGTTTTATACTATGTAATGATATAGGTCATATAATATAACCTTACCTCTATAACAATTAAAGCAATTGTCACGTTGAGCATAACATCAGCTGTCCCCTTGAAAATGTTGATTATATGAGATCGACAGCCAACGTCGTAATACGTTTTCTTTGCCTTGCAGATTTCTCTATCTCTCTCTTGGACTAAAGCAGACCTGTCCCGATCATACGTCGGGCAGCAAGAGATCGGCACGTTCGGAGGGAAGTAGTATGGTTGTATTGGAGTGTGATAATCTGCAGGGCCGTACAGGCCGCAGCAATTGAGCTTTAATAAAATAAGTCCAATTATTAATAAAGAAAAACAAAAAAAAACATAACTAACACGTTAACTTATTGTAAATTATATGAAAAATATGTTCTACAGCTGTGTATTTGTACAAAATAGTTTTTTTTTTTCAGAAACCATAGAGTGAAAGAAGTGGGAAGAAAAAATATAGAAATCGTTTATTCATAACGCCGCATGTAATGCGTAATGTCATTAATTAAAAAGCAGTTACATATAACATATATAGAAGAAATAAATGGAATAAATATAGTTTCATACATAATTGTAATATGGCATTTGAATAGGTATGCCTTACACTCTATAAAGGAAATATTGTGGGCAACATAAAAAAACACATACACGTGTAATAATAGGTCTTTACCTAGGAAATTGCCGTTCTGCAGTACTACCCATTTCAAATCAAAATAATTTTTGTTTGGCAAAGAATTCTAATTTCAAATTAATTTTATTTTAAAAACATGGAATTCTTTTTCCAAAAGTAGTCATTTGTTTATTGATTAGTGTTACATTTTTATCGCATTTCAATCTTTTTTGTCATCATAGATACGTTAAAAATTCGAGTAATTATGGAATATGAGTACCGTCGTGGCAACAACGTGGCACAAGCGGCACGCAACATCAACGACGTTTACGGAGCTAACACTACAAACCAACGCACCACCTGTTATTGGTTTGCTCGCTTCCGTTCTGGGAATTTCGACCTGAAGAATGAACCTCGCGGTCGTCCGAAGACTTTGATCGGCAATGACGATTTAAAGGCGATTGTGGAAGCTGATGATATACAATCTACGGCTGAATTAGCAGCAGCTTTCTACGTTAGCGTCAAAACAATATTGGTCCATTTGCGTCAAATTGGCAAGGTAAAAAAGCTTGACAAATAGGTGCCCCACGAACTCAATGATCGCCAGCGCGAAGTACGCGTCGAGACGTGCCTTGCACTGCTCAACAGACACACAAATGAAGGAATTTTGAACCGCATTGTTACCTACGATGAAAAATGGATTCTATTTGATAACCGCAAGCGCTCAGCAAGTTGGTTGGATCCTGGTTCAGCACCTAAACAATGCCCTAAACGAAAACTTACCCCTAGAAAAGTGATGGTCACTGTTTGGTGGTCTAGCGCCGGTGTGGTTCATCACAGCTTCTTACCAAACGGAGTGAGCATTACTGCAGATGTGTACTGTGAAGAACTGAACACAATGATGGAGAAGCTGGCACATCTCCAACCAGCATTGGTCAGTCGCTCGTCTCCGCTGCTCCTGCACGACAACGCGCGACCTCATACTGCACAGCAGACGGTCTCCAAGTTGCAAGAACTGGGGTTGGAAGTTCTCCGTCACCCGCCCTACTCACCAGACCTTGCGCCTACAAACTACTACTTTTTCCAGACTTTGGATAACTCCTTGGCGGGAAAAAAATTCAATACCCGACAGGCAGTACAAAATGCCTTTGAAGAATTTGTTGCCTCCCGTTCAGCTGATTTCTTTAAGAAGGGCATCAATAAACTGCCACTGTGTTGGCAAAGATGCATTGATTGCATGGGTGATTACTTCGATTAATACAAATAAAAAATACATGAATAAAATTCGTTTAAATTTTTTCATACAAAACGGCAATTTCATAGGTAAAGACCTAATATATTTAATACGAGCTCTATCAATTCTGTAGTTGGAATTTTGTTATTTATTAGCCTATATAATTGCCTTCCAATTATGAAAGGAAGAAAGCCTTTTTATAAAAACTATCGAGAAGGATAACTTCTTTAAATAATTACTGAGGAAAAACATCTCATCAAAAATGAGAATGGATGACTCAATGCATTTGTGAAAAATATCTAAATTGACCCCCTCAATGTCGTCACCTCCTATCTTGGAGAGAGAGTAACATGATAAGCGAGAAAAGTCCCAAGTGATATTAGTGGTTCATTGTCGACAGAATTAAAAAAATGTAAGCGATTGCTTCCTGTGACGTCATAAACGATACAAAATTAAAGTTCCATAATACTCACATCGCTTTGAGTAGTGGTCCACAACTTCACGTGTCTCGGGTTGTCCTCCTTAGCCAGTTTAAAAGAATCTGACAACGATTGGCCGAGTACGACCTCATCCCTCTGTGTCACTTTCACCGATACACCGAGTATCAGAGCCTGGATGACCGCTAAAATCACCAAGACTACCGTTGTCTACAAAAAAAACACAAGAATCATCTATACTATAATATTATATTACTATAATATTTTACTATATACTATAATATTATAAAGAGGTGAAGTTTGTGAGTTTGTGACGTTGTAGGGGGTAATCTCAGGAACTACTGGTCCGATTTGAAAAGTTCTTTCAGTGTTATATAGATTATTTATCGAGGAAGGAAGGAAGGAAGAATCTATATCATCACACTAAAACCAATAGGAGTGGAGCACCAATGAAGAATATTTCAAAATCGGGGTTGACGTACGTATCTATATACATATAATAAAAATGAAGTGTCTGTATGTAATATCAAAATAAAAAAAATTTACTGATCGGGTACGAAAGTATACAAGCTACTGATAACAAAAATGCAATTTTTTAAATTTTTGTCGGTCTGTCTGTCTGTCTGTCTGTTTGTCTGTCTGTTTGTTCCGGCTAATCTCCGAAACGGCTAGACCGATTTTGACGGGAATTTCACTGTCAGATAGCTGAAATTACAGCGGGTTAGTTAGGCTTAAATATAATAAATATAAAAATTAACTAAATTAAATATAAAAATAGACTTAAATTAAAATAGCTATTAACCGCGGCTTCGTCTGCAATGCTATCTCCAAAACGGTTGGACCGATTTTCACGAAACTTTCACCAGCAGATAGTGGGCATCATAGTAAGTAATATAGTTTATTTTAGTTTAGACTAGCTGTTAACCGTGACTTCGCCCGCAGTACTATCTCCAAAACGGTTTGACCGATCTTCACGAAATTTTCATTGACAGATATTTGACCTTATAAAAAGTAATTCAATCAATTTTAGTTTATACTAGCTGTTAACCGTGGCTTCGCCCGCAGTGCTATCTCCAAAACAGATTGACCGATCTTCACGAAACTTTCACTGACAGATAGCTGACCTTATAAAAAGTAATACAAGCTATTTTAGTTTATACTAGCTGTTAACCGTGGCTTCGCCTGCAGTGCTATCTCTAAAACGGTTCGATTGATCTTCACGAAACTGTCACTGACAGAGATAGCTGACCTTTTAAAAAATAATTCAAGCAATTTTAGTTTATACTAGCTGTTAACCGTGGCTTCACCCGCAGTGCTAACTCCAAAACGGTTAGACCGGTTTTCACGAGACTTTCACTGGCAGATAGCTGACTTTACAAAAAGTAATTTAGGCAATTTTAGTTTATACTAGCTGTTAACCGTGGCTTCGCCCGCAGTGCTATCTCCAAAACAGATTGACCGATCTTCACGAAACTTTCACTGACAGATAGCTGACCTTATAAAAAGTAATACAAGCTATTTTAGTTTATACTAGCTGTTAACCGTGGCTTCGCCTGCAGTGCTATCTCTAAAACGGTTCGATTGATCTTCACGAAACTGTCACTGACAGAGATAGCTGACCTTTTAAAAAATAATTCAAGCAATTTTAGTTTATACTAGCTGTTAACCGTGGCTTCACCCGCAGTGCTAACTCCAAAACGGTTAGACCGGTTTTCACGAGACTTTCACTGGCAGATAGCTGACTTTACAAAAAGTAATTTAGGCAATTTTAGTTTATACTAGCTGTTAACGGTGGCTTCGCCCACAGTGCTTTCTCCAAAACGGTTAGAGCGATTTTCATAGGACTTTCACTGGCAGATAGCGGACCTTATAAAAAGTAATTGAGGTTATTCTATTTTAGACTAGCTGTTACCCGCGACTTTGTCTGCATGAAATTTAGCAAGATTTCAACTCATTCTTTATTTTTAATAAGATAAATAATTATCAGGTTATTATTTACAATTCGACATTATATTTATCAATAACTTTAATGATATAGAGGTCTTCCTAATAAGATCTTAGATTATAAACTTATTACGTAAAGAGTTCCATAATACAATTTCTTGCGGAACAGACAAGCGTTTATTTTTTGTATAGTCACAAAATCTTAATCATAATAATGGTAAAGTATATGAAATGTAATGTAAGTGTAAATCTTTATAATAATATTTCTAAGATATTGTTTCATTAGTTCCTTATACAGTGTATGTGAGCACTGAGGTAGTTATATGGTGGGTTAAGGTTCCAAATATAGATAATGTACACGTTATATGTTACTTTTAGTGGCGTGCGCGTCGTACTTACAATTATCTTTAAAGAGCATTTCTATAATTGTACATAATCTCACAATTTTATAATTCCATAATACGATTTTAAAAAACGCGTGCGGAGTTGCGGGTACAGCTAGTTTAAAAATATTTTCATCTTTTACGTAAACGAAGTCGCGAGTTATAGTTAGCGTTAGCCCAAAAGTAAACTATTCCACGCGGACGAATTCGCGGGCAGAAGCTAGTTATATATAAATTTAAAGGCACCGCTCTTACTAATACAGTTTGAGGAAAGAACAAGGGAGATAAATATCTTGAGATATATCCGTAGTAACGTAGGGATTTGGATATATTTTACGGAAATATAGGAGTAAGCAAGACTTTCAGTGGTCTCAGTAATATTATGTTGATGACATCCTCTGAGTCCTCTGCCACGTCTGTCTGTTTGCAAAAAACTCAAAAACTACTGAACAGATCTTTATGCGGTTTTCACCGGTAGATGAAATTATTCATGAGGAAGCTTTAGGTATGTCAGTTGTCAAGGTTTTTTTTATTATCAGAGCGGGACGACATCCGCCGGGCCCGCTAGTATATTGTATTTAGTAGCTTTGATAATTTATTTCTGCTTTTAATTTTCTTTCTACAATTTTGTATAATATTGTGCCCAACATCAATAGAAAGACAAATAATAAAACATAATTAACCAATGTTCTCACGTCTATTGTGTGGTCGTAAGTAACCACACAATTTTTATATTTTATTGATTTCTTGTTTGACCATCATATCATTGGATTTTAAATGACAACGTGACTTAAGATAGCAACGCTTAAACTGAAGGGAACTGGTCTTCAAGTAGTGTCGTCGGAACACAACTATACAAATGCATAAAAATGGTATTTCTGCACCAAAAAACCCTACAACGATGAATGCTTTCATCACTAGGTTATGCTTCAATGAAAACTCGGACTGATTAGATTCGAACCTATGTTGGTAGAACCGTCAAAACACTCTACCACTGAGTTATTTAAATTAAGAGTTAGTTAACTGAACCTCAATGAACCCTGTCCGTGTTATTACAAAAAAGTTAAATACGTATTAAATACTTGGTTTAAAAAAGTTTCCTAATAAATGCACCGCGCTCGCCCGAGGCAAGTTCGCGTTATCCTTTTTCACAAGTCTAACCTAACGTAACCAAAGCGAGACAAAAAAACGAGATAGCGAACATTCAGCGACCGCGGTGCATTTAATTCGAAACCTTTTTAAAGCAAGTATTCAATACGTATTTAACTTTTTTTTAATAACACCGTTTAGTTTTAAATTTTGTGCTTTAGTAATATGGTTGCGTGAGAAACCATAGTTCAGGGGTTCGAGTTAATTCGAATATTTTACTAGCCATATCGAAATTCGTGCTAACCCCACTATAACGACCTTGGATTTCGATTACAAAAACACTTAACCCTGACCAGGCTATTTAAAAGATAACATTTCACTTTTTTTTTTGGCAACCAATCTTCTAGTAGCTTATTACTGCCATTGTCGAGTAGGCAATGATATCACACGTTTCTTGCGATCATTTTAATAAATTAAGAAGTGGTGGCCGTTTTGTTAAAACTTTACAGGGAGTTTTTGTGGCAAGTCGGAATCCATGCTGCGTAATATTATTTCGGATTCACTTGACTTGTGCATAATAACCAAACTATATTACGTAAAACACCACCAACATTACACAATACAGAACCAAATAACAGAAGATAATGAATAAAATGTAAAGACGACCACATGACATTCCAAGATTCCACCAAAAACTACCAAGCGAAACTTATTTTAACATAGCCAACCCGTAGTGAAAAACCGACAGTGCTATTTCTCAATATATATTAATATTTTCCTGCAATTTAATTTGAAATTATAAAGAAGAGTTCACATGTTAATCTCAAATGTCAATTTATGCACTCCGTACTACTACTCCTTATTATATCCAGTCCACACTACGTCGGTATATAACTTAATTTATTATAAAATATTCCAATATTTTCGCTATTCATTGCCAAAATGCATTTTTTTATAAAATCATAAATTAATTTCGATGTTTGAAGGCGAACGTCAAACGTCAAATGTATGTTACAAATATCATCATTACATAGTATAAAACAAAGTCCCCTACCGCGTCTGTCTGTCTGTCTGTTCGCGATAAACTCAAATACTACTGAACGGATTTCCATGCGGTTTTCACCAGTGGATAAAGTGATTCCTGAGGAACGTTTTGGGATATCATTTGTCAAGGATTTATTTTTAATCAGGGCGGGACAACGTCTGCCGGGCCCGCTAGTATTGAATAAAATAAAATAAGATATTCGTTGTTTACTTGTAAAGAATAATCAGAGTAAATGCTGTTTGCTTTTGGAGAATTGATCTGTAAATGATTAAAACTCTATAATGGAATACGGTCAAAGAGGGAATTAATTTATTTTGATTATTTATTAAAAAGTAGGATTTAGGATGAAATACACAATTGTTCAGTATGTAATGCTATTACAAGTTTCTTGCGATAATTTCCATGAACTAACAAGATGTGGCCGTCTTGTTAGTACTTTCCAGGCAATTTTTGTGGCAAGTCAGAATCCATGCTCCGTGGTATTATTTCGGATCCACTTCACTTGGGCACAATAATCAAACTATATCACGTAAAACGACACTAATATTACACAATATACAGCCAAATAACACAAGATTATGAATAAAATATAAGGGTAATGACATTCCAAGATCCCGCGAAAAACTCAAACGTATTAATTTATTTCCGTAAGAAATGTTTAAGTAAAGTAAATGTATATTAGTTCCCACTTTATTAATTCCCGCAAGAACTGGTAATGTTTACTAATGCTATTTACTATGGAGTTTAGTAATTTGATCTTGAAATTTATATATATACAAAAATTTTATTAATTACGGTACACATAATTAATTAGGCACTCTTCCATATAGGCGAAGTAATAGTGATAAAATTTACAAGACATTAAATCGGTAAAAGGATTATTTTTTTAAAAATCAGTCCACAATTAATTCATGTATATAATTCCCAATTTATTAATTCCCGCAAGAACTGGTAATGTTTACTAATGCTATTTACTATGGAGTTTAGTAATTTGATCTTGAAATTTATATATATACAAAAATTTTATTAATTACGGTACACATAATTAATTAGGCACTCTTCCATATAGGCGAAGTAATAGTGATAAAATTTACAAGACATTAAATCGGTAAAAGGATTATTTTTTTAAAAATCAGTCCACAATTAATTC
>AP028433.1:20280042-20332212 GCA_036509395.1 Antheraea yamamai
ATAATTCCCGCAAGAACTGGTAATGTTTATATATGCTATGACAGTTTAATAATTTGCCTTCCATGAAATCTTTATATTAGCAAGAATTTTATTAACGACTAGCTTCTGCCCGCTCTTTTGTCAGCGTGGAAAAGTTACTTTGGACTAACGCTAACACGCAGTATGTCATGTAGTGGATTATATATTTTATTAATAATCTTGTGTTATTTGGCTCTATATATTGTAATATTGGTAGTGTTTTATGTTTGGTTATTGTGTGCGAAAATGGATAGGAAATAATACCACATAGCATGATGTCTGACTTCCACAAAAACTCCCTAGAAAGTAGTAACAAGACGGTCACCTTAGAACATTGAAATGATCGCAATACACTTGAAATATAGTTACCTATTCGACAATGGCAGTAATAATCTACTAGAAGATTGGTAGCTCAAAATAATATAAAAAAGATGGAAACGGTGATTATTGTCACAAAAATCTAAAACACAATTACATTTCTAATGATATAATAAAGCAAAACAATTCGCGAGAATACACTGACCATTGAACAATAGTCGTTTAAATTCCATTGCAACAATAAGTCGTAAATCCAGTAATTTTTCAAGTATAACATAGGGAATATATGTTCTCAAGATAATGAAATAATATCTTGAGTTATAAATTGAATCAGTGACAAGAAGAAATCAGTAAATTAAATTCTGCTGAATGAAAAATACATCTAATGGCGGAACTATTTTGGATGATTTTTACAAATTATGTCTGTCTGTTAATTTATATGTATATCACATATAATTTACTGCATTTTGAGTAAGTTTTGATGAACATAGCAATTGTTTATACTAGTTTAGATTAGATATAATATATGTTATAATATCACTGCAAAAAGAGTTTTAAAGTGTGGAATATCTATAGACGCACGTTGGCCGTATAATCGACACATATGGCGTCACGGCGAACGGTATGACGCCCTGTTATGCCGTCATGCCCATATGCAGGTGCATATTATATACTATTATACACTTCCTTGATTTTTTAGTAGTCCGGTGAAGCTGTTAAGACCTTGCTAGGTTAATAACGTAGTCAGTTCGAAAAAAAAAATATTAATTTTCTATGTGAGATGTGTACTATTTCTATCCAAGTATAGTATATTTGACACGTTTACCGTTTGTATACGCGCTTTGTATCTTTTCTTTAAAATACACTGGTAATACATTTAAAAAAATGATTTTATTAACGAAATTATATTCTTTTTCCATATTTTCTTTATTGATTTATACTGATTTTAATATTATATTAAATGTTTTATATATGCGGGCATCCCATGACGGGAAATATTTTTGTATCCGATGTACACACTGTCATACCGGCTTGCAAGCCCACTCATACGCTAAATATACTATCTGATCCCAAAACATGGCAAGCCAAAAGACTGTAGCTGTATGTGATGCTGTGTGCTGTGTGTGTGTAGACCATGCATATGTTGGTAATAATGCTACTAGTCCTTACTAGATTGCTTGCTCGTCAAGGCGAACTACTTCTATTAAGTTAAAAATGTATTACCAATTAGCTATAAGTGAGTTTCAGCAGCTTCACTTATAGTTTACATTTACATGGTTAACAGCATATTTAGGTCACATCGAGGTTTAAATGTGGTCCCAAATAATAATGGATTATAAATCAGCCTAAGAAAAATTTACTTACTGCGTGTATAGGCTTAGATTGTTTCTTGAAAACGGCGACTGCAGCGTATATACACATAGAGATTGCTACCGCACTGGTAACTGCGAGGATCACCATCCCCACGAGTCTGTGGGACTGTTCTGTATCATAGACCTTCGTAGCGATGCACGTCAGCATTGACATTACAATTACACCCAAGCATACCATCTGTAAAATGTCAGATTTGAACTAATTAACAATGTTATTTAAAGCAGAAGCTCCTAACACTTCAATGTAGATAATAAAATGTTGAAACTATAACCGTGATTGTATCTTAGAAAGGAAAGATTTTTGGAAAATCAAGAGGCTGAGCAAAATGAAATATTATGGAAATTTGGGAACCTTGAAATTTAGAGATACAATTTTTATTCGGATTAATGAAACAAGCAATTGTATATCATCAATTCTATATTCTATAATTATCCAGTATTACTTTTTCGTCTCATTCTGCATCTTCGGGTACCATAGATTACTTGATTTTGGTTTAAATAATAATAGCTTTTATTTAGAAAGACAAAAACCGTTAATAAAATTTTCAATTTTCAAAATAACCAATTCTATCCATCCAATCGAAGAAAAAGTCTAGAAGTCTTCTTTTTATTTGTAAGTAAAAGAAAGTGGACATGAGGTATTTAAAGTAGCTCATGTAGTTAACTCACTGCAGCTCGTACTTAATGAATACTCTAAAATACTAAATTTCGATGCCTGATGTTGTAACACATGCAGCCAAATGCTATGGCTACCTTTTATAAGGAGTTCCAATATCAATATTCCTTTATTACTACAAAGATTTGAAGACTTTCGTTATTAATATTGATATATCTATCAGATTCTAAAGTAATATATACAAAATCAACACTTACAATGGCTAGTACAATCAAAGTGACATAAATAATCTTGGCAATAAACTCGCAAATATTCTGATTCTTCATTTTTTCTAAGTCTGGTATATATCTTGTGCGAGTTTCTACTTCAGCGTTAACCTCGACCGATGTTGCTGTATCGTTTTTCTCCACAGGCTCGATATCTAAAACATACAACCTTTTGATCCTGGCATGCCCTCTATAGGCGATAGTGAAGTGTTAGGATGGTTAGACCAATGATATTATAACTAAAGACCTACCTACCTACATGATATTTTGACAAAACAAATGGCACGATAACGCACACATACGTAAAGTAATATTGTAACGTCACACTGTCTTAGATAAAATGTGGAACTACGATGGCATATTCTCTATATCGGTGATGAAAAGAAATAGTTTTATGTTGCTTAGATACGGGTGGATTGACGGGCAGTCATCAAAAATAAGCTAAATAGTCAAGTTTTAGCCAAGTCGAAGCTTTATGAAGTATCTATATAGTTATAATATCATTGGGTTAGATGCAACTCTTTAACGCGTAATCTAAACTTTTGGTGAAATACATAGTTAAATGACAAAGGGGTATTCTAGTGCTAAGCTTTTATAAAATAGATAACCTATCATCTGGTGTATATCATTATGTTCTATTATTTTAATCAGAACAGCTCTTCATAATAAGTTGTCATAGGTAACGAGACAATTTATCAGTATAGGCTATGTACATGTTCATAGTGTTTATTACATTATAGCAATTTTCCACATCTTGGTACACGTTTTTTATGCATTTATTACTGTTGATCTTTTGTTTTATATCAAATTCAATTCAAATTCAAAACACTTTATTCAATTTAGGCCCTAAGAAGGCACTTATGAACGTCAAAACTACCACCGGTTCGGAAAAACAACCCAGTCATCGAGAAGAACCGGCAAGAAACTCGATCTGGTTTATCTTTTTAACAAATATATATAATATTTAGAATAATAATATATTCTATATATTAATAGTAAATTTCACAAACGTTTTTAATGGATGCACAGAGATGAGTCAATTCCAGACATCACCATCGTTCACATATTGATCCACTCTATAATAGCCTTTTGACACCAAAACCCGCTTGACATGGCGCTTAAATTCACAATCCGGCAAATCGGTAATATCCTTTGGGACTTTGTTGTAAAATCTAACACTATTTCCCAAAAAACTGTTACTGGTTTTACTAAGTCTAAAACGTGGGACAACCAGTTTGTCACAGTTTCTAGTATTTAGATTGTGCCGGTATTTTACGAAATCTAGCTTTTCTAGGTTATTACGGAAATACATTAAATTATCAAGAATGTATTGGGAGGGCAGAGTTAAGATACCGTACTCCTTGAACTTGGTCTTTAAGGATTCGCGAGGTCTCATATTGTAGATTGCTCGAACTGCTCGTTTTTGTAATAAAAATATGGTGTCTACCTCAGCTGCTGTCCCCCACAACAGAATGCCATAAGACATTAGGCTATGGAAGTAGGCGAAGTAGACTAACCTAGCAGTGGCAATATCAGTTAGCTGGCGAATCTTACGTACTGCAAATGCAGCAGAACTTAATTTGCTTGCCAATTGTTTAATTTGAGGACCCCATTGTAATTTTGAATCTAGTGTGATACCCAAAAATACAGTATTATCAACTAACCCTACAAAATTCCCTTCGATCTTAATGCTACTATCAATCTGTGGCACGTTAGGCAAAATAAATCTCATACATTTTGTTTTACCTGTATTAAGTACTAAGTTATTTAATGCAAACCAATGAGAAATTTCGTTTAAAGTATTATTTACGTGCCCAACCTCTGAATCTGTCCTTTTTACTTTAAATATAATTGAAGTATCGTCTGCAAAAAGCACCATGTCAGCACAGTTATTGACCATTAGCGGCAGATCATTTATGTATATTAAGAACAAGAACGGTCCCAGAATAGAGCCCTGTGGGACACCAATTCGCGCAAAGGATCCTGCAGAGGTTACCCCTTGTATGCTAACTTTCTGACAACGATCTTTTAAATAAGAGACTAGAAGGTCGAGAGAAGATCCACAAATACCATAATGTTTTAATTTTAGAATAAGCGTACTATGGTCAACGCAATCAAAGGCCTTAGACAGATCGCAGAACACACCAATTGCATCATGCGAATCCTCCCAGGCCCTCAATATATAACTTATAAGCGTTGCACCCGCGTCAGTAGTGGATTTCAATTTCGTGAAACCAAACTGTCGACCATCCAGAAACTTTTGCATATTGAAATAGTCTACTAATTGGTTGAGCATAATCTTTTCAAAAATTTTACTTAAGGACGGAAGTACAGAAATGGGTCTATAGTTTCCAAGACTACTTCTGCAGCCTGATTTAAACAAAGGAACTACTTTGCTTATTTTCATTAAATTGGGGAAAGTTCCTTTTGCTATACACTGGTTAAAAATATTAGCCAAATGTGGTGAAATAGTAACAATTAAAGACTGTACTACTGTTACCGATATACCCCATATGTCTTCGGTGTCTTTTAAATTTAATTGCTTGAAGGTCCTTATTATTTCACCTGCGCTAATAGATAAGAATTTAAATTTTGAATCTATAGGTGCACTCATATTTTTTAAAAGAGCTGCTGCACCCGGGGCTGATGATGTTATATCTTTTGTTACTTGTAAAGGTATATTAGTGAAATAATCTTGGAAAACAGTTACCATCTCTGTACTTTTGGAAATATGTACTCCGTCGACATTTAGATTAAGTGAATTATCATTTATTTTATTTTTACCTAATTCTTTATTTATAATATGCCAAACAGTTTTGGTCTTATTTCTAGATTCGAGAACTTTATTTCCCAAAAACTTTGCATTGGCAGCAATACAAACACGTTTAAAAACTTTAGAATAATTTATAACATAAGCATGAAAGGATTCACTACTTGTTAGTGATCTCCTATAATAAAGATCATACAGTCGATCTCTACTTTTCTTAATGCCTGTTGTTGCCCATTCACTAAAACTAGTTTTTTCCTTTACATTAATAACCTTTCTTGGGCAATGTTTACTGAATTCAGTGCTTATGATACTAAATAAATTGTCTTAATAACAATCTGGATCTTGATTATTAAAAGTTTTGGAAGATAGACATTGTGCAATATCGTACAAGTATAGTACATAGTATAAATATAGTACATAGTATAAATATAGTACAAGGATAACTAAATGATGGTAGAATGGCGAATTTTTATACAAACTTTCATCCCGTTTTTCGGGACCTATAGTGTAAAAGGAAATGCCATGCAAATTTTCCGTCCCTAGCCTTAGTAGTTTGAGCTATGCGTTGATATGCGAGTCAATTATTCTTTTATACATGTAGATGAGGCCTGAGTTTAATCACGATTATAATTAATGTTAGGTGAGATTAAAAATCGCAACATCATCTGAGAAAGGCTATTGGATTTCAATTGGAGTTGCATGAATAGACCGATAGTAGTTCTGTGGCAATCTTGTATTCTTGATATTACAAGACGAATACCACAATGAATGACCCGTAAATTTAAAATCAATCAATCTATTCTCACCTTGAGCCTTGTCTGGCTTCTCCATATCGTCCCAGTCTTCACGGCTGGGGTTATCGTCGCCAATGAGCTTGACATCCGTCGGTCCTGTAATTTATAACATCGACACAATAACAGTACGGGCCACCGCACGAACGCACCGCTTGCAAACCATAATGGTTAATGGTTTTATTCATCGTTTATTATGTTTACTAGCGTAAACGAATACATATATATAATACAGTATGTGGACAATATATATACCGTTTTGTATATGTATATTTTCGCTGCCCGTTCGTGTCCGATCAAACCGTGATCCCCATATACTATTTTATAACACTGTCTATAGAGGTACGCTTAATCTGGTTGTATTTCGGTATCAACTGATTTATATCTATACAATGCAATTTTTAAAATTTTTGTCGGTCTGTCTGTTTGTTCCGGGTAATCTCCGAAACGGCTGGACCGATTTTGACGGGAATTTCACTGGCAGATAGCTGAAATTACAGCAGGTTACTTAGGCTACTCTAAATTACACCAGCTATTAACCAAGGCTTCGTCTGCAACGCTATCTCCAAAATACAATTTACAATTGTCTTTAAAGAGCATTTCTATAATTGTACATAGTCTCACAATTTTATAATTCTTTAATACGATTTAAAAAAACGCATACGGAGCTGCGGGTACAGTTAGTCTATACATATGTTTTGGTCGTTTGTCAAGGCAAACAATAAGTGTTCAAACGCACTTCCATCCACATTGCACTATAATGAGAAGTCGGCTAATACTGGCGAAGGAGTGTGTAATCTTTTTGCTTCCTATTTCCAATCCACTTATTTATCTCCATCGTCACATACCAATACCTTAAATTATTCACCTTTAAATTCTCTTACAGCACAGAATATCTCTGCTAACATTGGCGAAGTACAAATTAGTGTAGAGTCAGTGTTAAAACTACTAGAGTCATTAGATTTAAATAAGGGTGCAGGACCAGACTTAATTGTGCCTATCTTTGCTGTTAGATGTGCCAAATCTCTGTCAGTGCCACTAACCATTATATACAAACGATCCGTCATAGAGGGAATTGTACCTAGAATTTGGAAGTCTGCATTTATTACCCCTATACACAAAAATGGTAAAAAAAATGATGTTAGGAACTACAGACCTATATCCAAATTATGTCTTTTCGCAAAAATACTTGAACGCATTGTGTATTCTCAGGTGTATCATTCGCTATCGGCATCTTTTATTCCCGAACAGCATGGATTTTTAAAGATGCGCTCAACTTCGTCTAACCTGTTATCTTTTATAGATTTTGTTACAGCCAGCATGGATTCTGGTGGACAAGTTGACGCTGTTTTTACTGATTATAGTAAAGCCTTCGATCGTATTGATCATCAAATATTACTGCAAAAGCTCCTTTTCGCTGGAATCCATGGTAATCTGTACAGATGGTTTACCTCTTACATCGAAAATCGATCCCAAGCAGTGGTAGTGAATGGGTTCTCCTCATTCTGGAATAAAGTGCCATCTGGAGTGCCCCAGGGATCATTACTAGGACCTTTACTTTTTAATATTTTTATAAACGATGTGGCCCATTGTTTCCAACATTCTAATTTTCTTCTATACGCCGATGATATGAAAGTATTTAAAAAAATCAACGTGCTTGACGATTCCAAGCTTCTACAAAAAGACTTAGAACGCTTTGAACAATACTGCTTTGCTAATAAACTAGACCTGAATGTTGAGAAATGTCATTTCATAACTTTCACTCGCAAACTCAATCTCTTAGAAACGACATATAAATTGAAAAATCAGCTACTGCAGCAGGTAGATGAAATTCGGGATCTTGGTATCTTGCATGATTCTAAGTTGACTTACGAGAGACACATAGATCATATTGCTAAAAAGGCTAATAAAACTATGGGTTTTGTGCTTCGTTCAAGTTCACAATTTAATAATGTTAAAGTAATAAAGATCCTCTATTGTTCCTTGGTGCGTAGTATTCTCGAGTATTGCTCACAAGTATGGAATCCGCGTTACAACATGTATATTGATAGGATTGAGTCTATACAGCGAAGATTCATGAAATTTCTACAATATAAATCAGGAACCAACGATTGCAACTATGAGGCAAGATGTCGTAGATACCATATTCTACCTTTGCAGGAAAGAAGAAAAATTTCCGACGTTGTTTTCCTAGTTAAAATTGCTCAAAACAATGTGGACTCTCCACACTTACTTTCTAAAATTAATTTGAGGATACCTAATAGAACATTGAGACAACCTATATATTTAGACATCCCACAGTGTGCATCTAATTACAGACAGAATTCTTTCTTTATTCGTGCTGCAAAAATATTAAATAATATGGTGATCTTGCCGCAGTATGATCTGTTCACATCTACAACACAACACATTAAAAATACTATGGCGAATACATGGTTTAATGGTTCTCAAACTTATTCTTTAGTTAGTTCTCTTCATTAGTAGTGGGTTGATTTGCCCTAGTTTTTGTTCTTAGAATTTAAATAATGATATTAATTTAAGTTTGTGTCACTTACTGATTTTTTTTTTCAAACGAACGTGCTATTTTCTAGAATCTCATATGCGAAAACATATAACTGGTGTATAGAGTCTATTTAGTTTGAATTTCTATAATAAATCACTGTTTGTTTTCCGAATAAATAAAATAAAATAAATAAATAAATAAATATAATAGGAATGTAAATCTAACGTGTCTATATTTCTTAAATTTTTGTGAAGAAAATGTTGCAGGGGTCTAGGAATAGTAATAAAATTTTTAGAAATATCTGTCAGTCTGTTTGTGTGGACACGTATCACTGCTAAAGTACTGCGTTCATGATAAAACCTCTAAAGGGAGTTTTTGGTGGGATCTTGGTCTGTCATGTAGTGGAGTTTATTTTTTATTCATAATCTTGTGTTACTTGACTCTATATTGTGTAAAATTTGTGGTGTTTTGTGTAATATAGTTTGTTTATTGTGCATAAGTGAAGTGAATGGAAAATAATGCCACGGACCATGAATTCTGAGATGCCACAAAAATTCCATGGAAAGTTCTAACAAGATGACCACCATCTTGTTAGTTCATTGAAATTATATCAAGAAACTTGTAATATCGATACTCACTTGACAATGGCAGTAATGGTCTACTAGAAGACTGTTTGCCGAAAATGGAATAGAAGAAGAATTTGTAATACTATTAACTACTCGACAATGGCAGTAATAATCTAAAAGATTGGTTGCCAAAAATAAAGTTAAAAAAAAAAACCTCTAAAGAAAGTCATAAAACATATCCTCAAGTAACATTGAGTCTTTGTTTCATTATAATCGGTCTATTCTATCAAATGGTTTTGTATTTCTAATGACATTGCGACTTAAGTTCGAGAGAAAAGTAGATAAGTAAATGGACTTAATACATTCAGATGACTTTATTAATCACTGTTTTATACATAAAACACGGATGAAGTCGTGGGCACAGCTAGTCTCTAAATATAATCCAGTCATAATGACTTTTTTAAATTATAACGTTTCAGAATAATTTCATTGATGACTGCGTTACTTTGCGGAAATCTATTATTAAAAATTAGGGTGGACGTTACTTTGCAAGTTACTTCAAACAGAAGTGCAAAGTAACGTCCAGTCTATATTTAGTTTCAGAATTAGTCATCGACGACCGCTATAGTATGGCAAACTTTCTTTTATAGTTAGGCTTAGATTTGTTGAAAATATCTAAACATAAAATTATAGTTTTTTGTCTAAGCCAAAAATCTTGTTCCTCTATATCGTCCTACTGTCATTACTTGCACATTCTTTGTTCTTGTAAAGTCATCATCTTCATCTTCTTTTTTTTTTTTTTTTTAACATGGGGCAATCCTTTATGGATACCCACCCTCCCGGGGGAGAGAGTGGGTTATGTCCGACTCGCACGGACTAAAACCCCACGGTGTACCGACAGACCGTTGTGTGGGGGCGGCAAGGGATCGTTCCAGCTAATCACTTGTAGAGCCGCCCCCACCTATGTAGGGTCGACACAACTTCTTGTAAAGTGAAATAAAGTATTCTTTTAACTTCTATCGTGGTATAATTTCTACAAGTTTGTACTGTGCTTACAATGATGGACGTGGTTGTTGTTTTCTGGCACTACCTTTATTGACATAGGTTCAAATCCTTGTCAATGAGCGCAGTTTTCGTTGAAGGAAAATATTATAATGAAGTCACACCATAGAGGTAAGGCATTATCCGAGTCTACTTTTTTTTATTTCATAGGAGACAAACGAACATGCGGGTCACCTGATGTTAATTGATCACCGCCGTCCATGTACAATATCAACACGAGTGAGATGTCGCAAGTGTGTTACCAGCCTATGTTTGGGGGGAGGGGGATGAGATAGGGAGTGGGGGGAGGGGAGGCGGGCCTCGGCGCTCTCACTGACCGAATGAAACACAACAATGCAAACACTGTTACTCCACGTCGCTTTTCTGTGAGAGGGTGGTACTACCCCGGGCGAGCCGGGCCATTCATGCTGAAACCAGTAATATCTTCAGCGTGGCTCTACCACCTACAAAATTACTTAGCTAACTATCACTCAGATTTAACATCTATCCCCAGGCACCTGTTGGTGTATTCCGGCAGCTGCACTTGAGAACCGATTCTCTAGATTTGGTGTGTTTACCTTCTTTGGTCACATCGTTATTTAACATCAAGTAACATTGTAGTTAATTGCTAAAATTTAAAAGGTATAGAACAATATTTATCTGCACTATACCGTAGTACTTACTATACAAAATCATGACTAGAGAATTTTTATCATTTACGCTGTAACAGACATTAAACAGACACAATGCCATTTTACATCAGGCGAGAATGTGGTTAATTGGTAAAACTTGAACGGTATGTAACTTATATGTCGTCACTATACCATAGTAATTTAATAAAAGCATGACTACAGAGTGATCATATATTTGTGTCTCACATCTTTTCTGTCAACGAAAACTACAGTTTTGGTCGACTGGCAATGTCATAATATCACGCAAAGCTTAGAGGGGCTGGCTGTCAATTACAACTGCGAAACACACTTATAGATACTTACAAGTGCTCGGCAAAATATATTCAACTTTTTAGTGCTTCACTGGAAGATCACAAGTTACTGAAATAACTTGCGTCGATAAACTTAGTCACTAACCTCCCGGTATACTATTTTATCGATTTGTCAGAAAATTATACATTTCTCTTGTATAACTTTGCAATAATCATCAAATCAAACAGATACGTTTAGGAAAAATTAAAAAATTAAACATACCTGCGAAGTAATGGATAATCGAATTATAGCTCTCCCTGTCGATTAAATAACGGAAATACGCGTAAGCCACTGTCATTGTATACTACATTTAGGATTAATCAAAATATAGCGTTAATAGTCACTTGACTATCTTTTTATATTTAAAACAAATAATTTATTTTACGACATATATGGTGTGTAACTCCGTATCTACTAATATGAGGAAAACAATGTACATTTTTCGTTGTATTATGCTAATTAGCATGTTATGTTCACGTCAGAGTGTTAAATAAATTTATTAAATAGACATGAAAATACAGCAACGTTACACAACTTTAAAGATATCTACACTACGCTATTATAAAGAGATGATATTTATTTTTAGAATAATAAAAATTTAAAATACTTTATTCAAGTAAGGCCCCGAGAAGGAGCTTATGGACGTCATAATTGCCACCGGTTCCGAAAATAACCCAGTCATCGATAACGATCGGCGAGGAATTCGATCTGGTTTATCGTTTCATGATACATGGTTTACAAACATAGATAGTTACATTCGTTTTTGTAGATGCACATAGATTGGCGTCATTTCCAGACGTCACCATCGTTCACATATTGATCCACCCTATAATATAGCCTTTAGACATGAAAACTCGCTTAACATAGTGCTTGAACAATGAACTCACTAAACGTAACATTATTACCTAAAAAATGTTTACGGGTCTTAGTGAGCCTGAAACATGAAATAACCAATTTGCTATTGTTTCTAGTATTCAACTTATGTTGGTCTTTTACAAAATTCAATTTATCTATGTTTTTGCGGACATATATTAGATTATCCAGGAATGTATTGGGAGGGCAGAGTTAAGATAATGGACAAACTCGAAGAATATCTAACCGATAGACATTCTTACACCTCTAAAAAGCTACATTATCTAGCTACAAGGGTCGTAAGTTATTTTATTATTCAATTTCACCAAAATATAAATAACTAGCGGTCCCGGCGGACGTTAGCTCGCCGTAATAATAAAAAATCTTGACAAATTATATACCTAAACCATCCTCATGAATCACTGTAGCTACTGGTAAAAACCGCGCGACAATCCGTTCAGTAGTTTTTGAGTTTATCGCGAACAGACAGACATACAGACGTGACAGAGGACTTTGTTTTATACTATGTAATGATTGTCAAATAAATATGAAAATTCTTGTCATTTGTGAAATATCTCGGCTTGCGCTGCAAAATCCCTTAGACTTATATGAAAACTAGCGGCCCGCTCCGGCTTCGCACGGGTATAAAATATATAGCCTATGTCATTCACTGAAAAAATGATAAAAATCGATCTAGTAGTTTTGATTTATTCATTACTGCCCGTGGCCCACCTGCGTTTGTTGCAATGTAAGCGGAAAAATGTAATTATTTACAACATCACATTAGAAACCTCAAAAATAACAGTATTTCTCCACTATTTAATGGATGTTATTATAGATATAACCTTCCTCTTCAATCACTCTATTAAAAAAAACCGCATCAAAATGCGTTGCGTAGTTTTAAAGATTTAAGCATACATAGGGATATAGGGACAGAGAAAGCGACTTTGTTTTATACTATGTAGTGATAATGTGTTAGACGCAGATAAACCCGCGAACGAATGCTAGTGAATCGTAAAATATACTCAGTGTTTGTAATCGATGAAAGAAAGATACATTTATTCAGCACATAGAACACATATTTACTATTATATACTATATTATTTTGTCTCAGCATAACCTGCAGGCTTGCAAGTGCAAGTGTTGCAGCGCTGATTTTCAGACAAGACCTGCTGTACGCACAAACACATAGACGATATTTTAAACGCACGTACAAACTTACACTACAATTTCATATTAGTATAGATATATGCGACGATGCATAATACGTGCGTAGCCGCGGTTACAATTACTTGTACTATATGTGAGTTACAATAAATTAAACTACAATCCTCATAAAAAATTGTGACCGCTCTGAACATACATAGACGTAAGTTCAAACTTGGGAGTTATATAGTCAAGAGTTTAATATAAAGTTAAATAATGTTATAGGTACCTAAAATTGCCATTTACTTATCCTTAAGTCGTCTCGATATTATGCATATAATGCAATACGTATTTATACCAAAGTTATGTTCTGCATAACTATATTCAGAGCGGTTAAAGTTTGACGAAGACTGTACTATGTACTTTTACATTCAAGTAACTCATTGTAGGAAATCGATACCTTTACACTTGGTTTATTTAAATTGTTGGGCGAGGTGCCTTTACCTAAGTATTGTAATGTTCTCGATAATGTACAGTCGTTGCATCAAGTGTTTTGACTATTTTGTTAGCTATTTTTAATGTAGTTTTTATTTAAATCGGGTTTAAGCGGCTCCACTCGACATCGAGTGCGCTCGGTTCGGTGACGCAATGAATCGTTTGTATTCGGCTCCAGTCGTAATCAACTACGTTCCCTATCTGACAAGGAGTGTATCCTTCAGATCAAAAGCTTTCAATTTTATCGTATGGTCATAAGTACATACCAATTATTTTACATAAGTCATCAAACTGCGGCCCGCGAGCAGCATGTCACCTGCTGTTCGTATTTGTGCGGCCCGCGACGTAGCAAACAATTTTAATAAACAGTTACTATGATATAATAACTGATTTAGCATTTTTTGTCAACTCGTCATACCATTTAGAAGTACGCTGTACGGGAAGACAAAATAAAACGAGTGAAAGGAAAAATGTTTGTGCATGTAAAAATAAAAACTATCAATGACTATTCTGTTTTAAATATACAATGTGTAACCACGCTCATTTTTTAATGTTTTTTGCGTTACTAACATAATACACTCCCATTGGGTAGTTGTCACCTTTAACCAACAAGGCCAGGACTCAATTTCTCAAAATACACTTTATTTTAGCCCTGAAACTAACCATAAATGATATATTTACTTATTTTGCATTTTCACAGGTTGCGATTGTAATACAAAATCTATAGGGGAATCGCGTTTTGAGAGCTAAAAAATATGCGAATTTATTAGTGATGTCTCCGACCCAATCCGGGAATGTGCGACTCTTGGTTTATTGGTTTTATTTTTTAACCATAATCTCATCTGTATCCGTGACACGGTCTAACGTGACACGGTATCCGGTATTATTTCTCATCTACATCATTTGTGCAAAATAAGCGAACTATACTACGTAAAACACCACCAATGTCTATATTAATATTATAAAGCTGGAGAGTTTGTTTGTTTGTTTGTTTGGTTGAACGCTCTAATCCCAGGAAGAACTGATCCGATTCGAAAATGTTTTCAGTGTTAGATAGCTCATTTATCGAGGAAAGCTATAGGCTATATGTAATCACGCTAAGACCAATAAGAGTGGAGCACCAATGAAGAATGTTTCAAAATTGGGGTTTATTCCCTTTTGAGAGCTTCCGCTGCGAGTTAGCGTTAACCCAAAGTAAGTATTCCACGCGGACGAAATCGCGAGCAGAAGTTAGTTACAATATATTGAGCCAAATAACACAAGATTATCAATAAAAAAAATATATAATAGACTAAAATCCCGCCAAAAAAACGATCATGTCTTTCTAGTCGCCCCAATATCTCATACAGAAGTAAAAACTTGTTTCACCGACTGTCCAATAAGAGGTCATAGTTACAAAGCATGGCACGGGTTAACACTTATTGGTATGTCACCACGGCAACGGCACCACAACACCACGAACAATAATGGTGGTGAGTGGTGACCGCCCACTCACATCAAGGGCGGGTTATAAGGAAATTTCGCGATTGTTTGTGATCCGTTCCGGATTCACAAGGAGAAGGTCGACAAAGCTTTGTATTCGGTTTCCTATAAAAAAAATATACCTCGAATAAATTGAATAAAAAGAATTTGGTTATTAATTATTTTTCATTAGAAAAACGAACCGAAGATTTTGTAACATTTTTCGTTCAGATATCAAAATTCATTAACATTTCGATTATAAATGTTATTTATATCATTTTATCAACCAATAATTTTTTAAAACAATTTATATAGATATAAACAGATATTGTACAGACTTTTCAGAATTTTTTTAAGTTACATTTCTTGCTAAGGGAAGATACTTTGAGTTTTTGGCGAGATCTTGGGATGTCATGTTTATATATATATGATATGATAACTTTATATTTTATTTATAATCTTGTGTTATTTGGCCCTATATTTTGTAATGTTGGTGGTATTTTACGTAATATAGTTCGGTTATTCTGCACAAGTGTAGTGGATGGGAATTAATACCGCGGAGCACGGACTCTGATTTGCCACAAAAACTCTCTGGAAAGTTCTAGCAAGCGGGCCGCCATCTTGTTAGTTCATTGAAATGATCGTAAGAAACTTATAATATCATTACATACTGAACAATGCCAGTAATAATCTAATAGAAAATAGGTTGCAAAAAAAAGATGAATTATGAATTTTATATAGTTTCTACTCTGTACAATTAATTGTACGACCACAGACTAACACGTGTTTGACATTGACAGATTAAATTATTCGTATTGTGTAGTTTATCCTAAATCCTACTTTTTAATAAATAATCAAAATAAATTAATTCCCTCTTTGAGCGTATTCCATTGTAGCTACCGAGAATGTCATCCTCTCTGGTAGACTGGCTGAAACTTTTGTAAATATTGTAAATAGAATGTCGTTCAAACAATTGAACAAATAAATGAAATTTCGCATGTTTGTATAAATACCTTTTATGATCATTTTTATAAACAGTCTGTTTTACGCTCTCCAAGTGTTATTATTACGCTGTCCGTGTTAGTCTCGAATATTCTAGTAGTGAGCCGAAGCTCCTACACCATTATAGAGTTTTAATCATTTACAGATCAATTCTACAAATTCAAACAGCATTTACTCTGATTATTCTTTACAAGTATGAACGTAAACAACGAATATCTTATTTTATTTTATTCAATATATTTGTAACATACGTTTGATGTTCGCCTTCAAACATCGAAATTATTTTATAATTTTATAAAAAAATGCATATTAGCAATAAATAGCGAAAATATTGGAATATTTTATAATAAAATAATTTATATACCGACATAGTGTGGACTGGATATAATAAGGAGTAGTAGTACGGAGTGCATAAATTGTCATATTGAGCAAGGATCGTTACTGCCATAAGCTTGTACTGTTTTATTTTAGTTCTTAAATATTATGCCGTATATAGTAAAAATAAATATATATTTATTTCAATATTTATCCTACAAATATTATGATTTATTGTATTTAGGGCAGTGTTTTTCAAACATTTTCTTCTTGACACGGTCGCTTTAGTATGAAAAAATATTTCACTACTCCCCCCCCCCCCCCCCACCTGTTGTTTTTCTTTCAGGTATTTTATTTTGTGACAAGTATTTATTCATTTTCATAATTACGGTTCGGATAAAATATAAATGATTATTTCCTTTAGTTAACATTTTTCTTAATATATCTTTTAATACTTTATTGTTTTTTTACTGTAGTAACCTTCCCAACCTTTTGCAACTCTGCTATAGAAGCTTCGCGACCCCCCTAAAGAGGCTTCGTGACCCCCTTCGGGGTCGCGACCCACACTTTGAAAAACACTGATTTAGGGCAATACGCCTTAATCCCAAGGAGGGTTGATGTCAGGCAGGCGGCCGAACGTAAAAATTAAGTCAAATCGTACTTCACAACATGTCAAGTATGAAAAATGGATTAGGTTAGGTTAACTTACTCAAAGTAAGAAAGGAATTCGGGATGTAAGATTGAGATTTGCGAGTTGGAATGTGGGAACAATGACTGGAAAGGGAAGAGAATTAGCGGATGTCTTTCAAAGAAGACGCATAAATGCGGCTTGTTTGCAAGAGATGAAATGGAAAGGGACGAAAGCGAGAGAGATTGGTATAGGATATAAATTCTACTACTGTGGGAGTAACGGTAAGAGAAATGGGGTAGGAATTGTATCAAACAATGAGTTTAAGAAATGTGTAACGGATGTAAGAAGAGTAAATGATAGATTGGTGAAATTATTGATAGAACAGATGACGGTCAATATAATAAATGTGTATGCGCCACAAGCTGGGTGTAATGAGGCTGTAAAAGAAAAGTTTTGGGAAGATTTTGATGGGGTGATGATTGATATTTCACAGAATGAGGATGCCTATATCGGACGTGATTTTATTGGGCATGTGGGAAGAAAGAGTGGAGGTTATGAGAGAGTGCATGGAGGCTGGGGTTTTGGGAATAAAAACAAAGAAGGTGAAAATCTCATACAAGCTGTACTTGTGTTGCTTTCGACCTTGCCATAGCTTATACTTTTTTCCAAAAAAGAGACCAGCACCTAATCACTAATACCACAATAGTGGTAATCACACTACGTAAATTGATTATTTTCTCTTACGAAGAAATAATATTAAAATAATGCAAGATTCCAAGGTTCTGCCTGCAGAGATATTATCTACTCAACATCGTCTATTAGTGTTAGATTTAAAAATAAAATTAAAACTGGCCGGAAATCACTCGAGTCCCTCACCCAAAATTAATTAGTATCTAATAGACAATAGAGAAAGTTTAGTATGCGAAAGAATTTAGAACAAAAGTTGTTAGTAAGAATAAATGATAGAAATGGAAAATATGGAAGCGAAAACTGTTAATGAACGTTGGAATGAAATGGCAACATGTGTAAGGAACGTAGCAAGGGGTGTTTTTGGTGAAACGAAAGGAAGAGAAAAGATATGTAAGGATACTTGGTGGTGGAACGAAGAGGTACAAAAGGCTTTGAAAGAAAAGAAAACGGCTTTCAATGAATGGAAATGTATTAAAGACCAAGATAGTACGATTAAAGAAATTAAGAGAATAATGTATGTAGAATGTAGAAGAAATGCAAAAAAGAGCAGTTGCTATTGCTAGAGCTAAAGTACAAGATGATTTCTACCAATCTCTAGAGAGCTCACAAACACAAAAATATTTGTATTTTTTTTTTTTTATTGTAGCTCGGCAAAGTTACTGTACTGTGCCTGATGGTAAGCACAGTACAATCCAAAAACAATGGCGACTACCGAAAGACATACTATCCATCGCCGGTCGCCGCTGTCATGCCAGCCTGAAAGCGACCCAGACAGGGACAGCCCCATTGGAGTTACCGATAATTTCAATGTGGCTGTAGGTTTGCACCAGGGTTCAACTTTAAGCCCTTATTTATTCCTTCTTGTTATGAACGCGTTAACATCAGACATACAGGAGGAGACACCCTGGTGTATGCTGTTTGCTGATGATATTGTTCTTGTCGGAGAAGATGCTACCGAGGTCCAGTGAAAGCTGGTAAAATGGCGAGAAAAACTGAAGAATGTTGGTTTGAAAATCAGTAGACTAAAAACTGAACATTTGTTTTGCGACTTCGGTGGTCCATCCAGTTTTTCTCCAATAGCTTTAAATGGTATATCCTTACCAACTTGCCCTGATTTCCGGTATCTTGGTTCTCTGATCCAAAACGATAGCTGAATAGACAAGGACGTGAGGAATAGGATAAATGCAGGGTGAATGAAATGGTGAAAGGTGTCTGGTGTAGCTTGTGACCCACGAATGCCCTTTAAACTCAAAGGGAAGGTGTATAAAACTATTATAAGACCAATCAAGACGGATGAGAGAAAACTACATGTGGCAGAGATGTGAATGTTAAGGTAGATGTGTGGTGTAACTAGAATGGATAAGATTAAGAATGAATATATCGGAGGAAGTTTGAAAATAGCACCAGTGACAGAGAAGTTAAGGAGTAATTGGCTAGCATGATATGGGCATGTCATGAGGAGAGATGAAGACCATGTAACTAGAAAAGCTTTGAGTATGATGGTCGATAGATATAAGAGTAGAGGAAGACCGAAAAATGATATATGTGTAAAAGGTGTGAATACTGAGATAACATCTGATAGGCGAGCGTGGAAAAGGAAAACATGTTGTGCCGACCCTACATAGGTGGGATAAGGGTAAGAAGATGACGATGATATTTGTAACATACATTATATATACATTTTATCTTTTTGCACACTTATCCAGGAAGCTCTGAGAAAACAAAGCAAATGAAAGTGCCCTGTCATTGGGATAAAACGGTTTTTTAGAACTGGTTAATCTATGTAGTCAATAGAATATTATAAGTAGGTACTTCAATTACAAAAGATAGATTATCATGTTTCCAGTTTACTCTTGTTTTTCTCTATCGTAGAGTATTAAAAAAGGATCTTTCTTTTTTTTTGTTTTTAAAAAAGCGGTTCCCTCACTTCAGTTTAAGCCCTATGTTTTGGGGAACATTACAATATACATTTTGTGGACTATAGAAATAATTGTTTTGTGGAGAATTTGAACCTACAATACTCAAAGAAACAGCAGCGGCATCCGTGGAGTCAAAACTTGTTTTATAGTATTTCTTTCATAGACCTGCGTCAGTTTTAATCATCATTACATAGTATAAAACAAAGTCAACAAAGTTCATTGTACTTTATGATGAGCTTAGTGAAATCTAAAATCAGCGATAACTACACAGAAATAAGATCCACCGTCAGTCGCCAAGTCAGCATAAGGCTTGATAATCTCTCTGCAATTAAAAGATATAGTAATAGAGGAACCAATTAAAAGGAAGAAAGAAAGAGATGGAGATTCTTGGAGCCAAACTCAAAGCTTGAAGACGATTGAGCTCCATAGAAAGGAATGTAGACCTCATGAGGCACAGGTCAATAGACAGTTGTTAGCATAAACTTAAAAAATACCGGATTTATTACAAAACTTTGATAAATAACAAATTATGTATTGTAAAATCATGATTTTTATGTAAAACTAGCTATGAATACCCGCTTCGCTGGGTCATTTTTAATTGTATACTTATTTGTTAATGTTAATAATCTATCACTACTTCACAATTTTTTCACATAAAAGACACATTTTCTTTTTTCTTATTAATTTATTGATCTTACTTATTTTTACATTAAAATCTTACGACTAAGTAGACATTAATATCTTTTATCATCCAACATTAACTAATATACTAAACATTTTTATTGAAATACATTCTTAAATACTACGTTTACACTTTTGCATAGGAACTTCCCAGATCATTTTAGAATTTTCTAGAACACTCTTATTTAATCATAATCTAAACGTCGATTTTAGAACTTCCCAAATCATTTTAGAACTTCCCAGATCATTTTGGAATGTTCTAGATCATTCTAGAATTTTCTAGAACATTTTCGATCCATCAGAACATTGTTATACATATTAAAGCTTTCTAGAACATTCCAGAAGTTTCCTGAACAATCCAGACCATTTTAGATCAATAATAGTCACATTTTCAAAGTTAACATCTTTCAACCCCCGTATCTTTTACACCCTTATAATTATCGACTTGCAACCACCATAGTGCACAATGGGAACCTTGTACCTATTGCCACATATAAACACTTTTCGTCTGCAATGTGTAGTTCTAGCTGCAAAGTGAAATATAGGTACACACACCTCCAATTTTATATATATAATAGATAGGGGTCATTCCATGTCAAATCGACAAATTTTTTACCTGACCCCCTTTGATTTCGCTGAAAATTTTCTATCTTTTTCTACCCCCCGAAAGTTATTTTTCAGAATTTTTTCAAATTTTTTTTCCCGACTCAAAAAAAGTTATGAATTTTTGAAAAAAACCGCTCTTTTATTTTTAAATTGCCAGAACTTTTTCAAAAATTGACCGTTTGGGAACTTTTTTTTTTCAAAATTTTTGTTTTTTAATGTAGTTTTCGAAAAAAATATGAAAAAATTTTCAGAGTCCCAGATATATGAAATATTTTAGTTTTTTTTAAAAAGCCGTAATTTTCTCAAAGTCCGACCGTTTTTTTTTTTTTTTTGCTCTAAAAATACTTCAACTAATTCTGCAATGATCCCCGTTAATCAAAAGATGTGACGACAGTCGCTTCTAATTTTTTTTCTTGATTATAAAAAAACTTTTGTTGAATTTTTGCTGATTTTATATAACTTTGTTATGAAATTTTTTTTATTTCCTCGTGAAACCTCAAAAGTTGAAAAATAAAATTTTATTGGAGAATTTCAAGTGATTATCGTCCAAGAAATTGTTATTTAAATGAAATGTAGATGATATCTTTTTTACCGACAATCGATAGCTCTTAAATTATCACATTGTATCAACTGGAGGTAACTTTTAAACCCATTGTATTTTTGAAGTTGTCATATTTCAGTACCAAAAAAAAAACGTCCATAAGAGTAAAAAAATAACGTCAATGAGAGAAAAAAATTTTTTTTTTTTTTTAAATAACAATTTCTTGGACGATAATCACTTGAAATTCTCCAATAAAATTTTATTTTTCAACTTTTGAGGTTTCACGAGGAAATAAAAAAAAATTCATAACAAAGTTATATAAAATCAGCAAAAATTCAACAAAAGTTTTTTTATAATCAAGAAAAAAAATTAGAAGCGACTGTCGTCACATCTTTTGATTAACGGGGATCATTGCAGAATTAGTTGAAGTATTTTTAGAGCAAAAAAAAAAAAAAAAAGCGGTCGGACTTTGAGAAAATTACGGTTTTTTCAAAAAAACTAAAATATTTCATATATCTGGGACTCTGAAAATTTTTTCATATTTTTTTTCGAAAACTACATTTAAAAACAAAAATTTTGAAAAAAAAGTTCCCAAACGGTCAATTTTTGAAAAAGTTCTGGCAATTTAAAAATAAAAGAGCGGTTTTTTTCAAAAATTCATAACTTTTTTTGAGTCGGGAAAAAAAATTTGAAAAAATTCTGAAAGATAACTTTCGGGGGGTAGAAAAAGATAGAAAATTTTCAGCGAAATCAAAGGGGGTCAGGTAAAAAATTTGTCGATTTGACATGGAATGACCCATAGATAGATGTGTTTTTCCGTTGTACAAACATTTTTTACTAAGCCATGAAATTAACAATCTCCTAATATTAAAATGATGATCCTCTTTTTTGAGATCTGGGTCTTAAAATGTCGGCCGAGGAGTTACATTACTGACGTATAGTGGGAAAAAAATGTCTGACAACTGACAACCCCGTTCAGCAATATACTACAGTACAAGTAATACTGCATCACTGGTTTTCAATTGACTGATCCATGGTAACATGCGGATGTCCTGTCTTGTGGTTTATTCATGTAACAAAAAATAAAAATCTTATAGTTTGATACAATAAAACAGTATACACCATTTATAAACACACTATACCTTATATATATTGTTCAAACAAATTTAAGGCCAAGCCAGAGATTAAAACCATAATCAATCAAAAATATTTAAGACTAGCCGACCCGTGCCCACTTCTTTGGGCGGTAATAGGCATTATCAAGCTACAACTTTTCTCTAGAACTCAATCATATGTATCTCATAATTAAGGCAGCGTTCGTAAGAAACGTTTTCGTTCGACCATTTTTCTCCGACTCCCCAGATATTACCCCCTACAACCTCACAAACTTTACCTCTTTATAATATTAGTATAGATTATAAATAATATAATTAGTTAATAGCTTCTGCCCGCGACTTTGCACGCATGGAATAGTTATTTTGGGCTAAGACGCAGCGGAAGCTCTCAAAAGGAAAAAATACCCCGATTTTAAAACATTTTTCATTGTTGCTCCGCTCCTATTGGCCTTAGCGTGATGATATATTATCTATAAACATTCTCGATGAATGAGCTATATAACACTGAAAGAATTATTCAAATCGGACTAGTAGTTCCTGAGATTACCCCTTACAACGCCACAACGTCACAAACTCACAATCCCACAAACTCACAAACTTTACCTCTTTATAATATTAGTATAGATTGATATTTCTGATGGAGCTATATATCTGAGATGTATTGTATCTATCTATCTGTCTGTATGTATAGAACGGTACTGCATAAGTTGTAAGTGTACAAGATTTAATAATTTATATTTGTAATGTAAATAGCTATAAAATCTAGTTATAAATTTAACGAAATGTGTATATTTTAGAAGCAAGTGTTGCCGAAATGCAAAGCCAAGCAGAAACTAAGCCTAGCTAGTGGTCTTGCGTCAATACATTTGCTTTTGGTATTGCGCTCTGAGTCATGGTCTTGCAGGAGAATTCTTGCAAGTCTTGCAATTACTTATTAGCTTATTGATATTTATTAAGTACGTAAGTTTAAACTTTAGAACAATGCAACATATAGGTTTCTACATTTTGAGCTTACATTCACATGGACATGGTAAAGTCCAAACAAGTTCATTATGAACAGGAATTTGAAGTAATATTTACAGAAATAAATATTTGCGATACCTTCCCGTGGGCAGGCAGTTGATGCATCCTTAAGCGTAACATGTTTCTATATTTCTTTTTTATTCCAACTCTTTTAAGTAGGCACAATTTATAGATAACAATTTAGAATGCAAAAAAAATGTAGAAAAACTCACTTTTAGATCCTAGAGTATTTGGATTGCATTCTATAACTCTCACTACTCCAATCCTACTTATATGCACACACCGAAAAATTGATAAAAGAAAGTTGAGCAATCTTTGGATATAATATAACATCTACAATAATTTTTGTCCCATAAAATGCAAAAGGTTCTCCAGGATAACAGACGAAAGTCAAAAATTTGTTTTTAATGAAATTCTTGACAGATTTTGGTAAATTTTCTTTACGCTATATATAGCAAACAGATAAGCTAAAAATTTAAGCTATATATCATCTCCCTATGCTTCTTAAAACAAATAACAAAAAAATGATCGTTGGGTTCTGGAACGACGTCCTCGTCGTCGGTCCGTATATGTCCATGCACAGTACGTTATAATTAACCTACGGGAACATGACGTTTGTATACGTAATTATCAATCAGCTGAATTAGAAGTATAGAATTATAGATTATAGATGAATTATAGATTAGAAGTATAGACTAAATTCTATTGATGTATGAGTTTGTCTTTCATAAAGCATTCATTGATTTTCTAAATTGATTCTAAAAAAATGCGACACCCTATATCTAAGCTTATTATCTCAGCCTAAAAGATGTTTTATGTGTCAAAAGCAAAATAAATAATGACAAGATTAAGTTTGGATGCAGACTTTACGTATACTTTACAAATTCTTATAAAACAAACAACTAAATCAAAATGGAAATTTAATGTATTTAAAGTTTAGTTTTTACAGTATGTTAATTGATGAAGTTAGTCAGTAGATAATGCGAAATATAAACTATAAGCCATTAAAATTATTGCGTTATCGTTGCCGCTGGTTCTACGCGAATAGTGAACGTGCGCAGAGGTGAGTGGCACAGGAGCAACCCAAGGGCAGTACCTTAGCATATTAAATACGTGTTTATTTCGAAGAAAGTAAAAAAAATACACACGTATTTATGATTTTATGAGATCATTATTTCTGTCATATAACCGTAAATTAACACCTGAAATGGATTAAAATATAATATTAACGGATTCTGAAATGTTACAAAAGTCCCTAAAAGATGACCACCATTTTGTTAAAACATTGAGGTTATCAAAAGACACATTGGACTAATTATGCATGACAGGTTTTCTGAAAAAGGCGTTCAACATCATCCACTCCCTTATGAGTGTACTCCCGACTGTATTTTATCACTATGGTCTTCTAAGTATAAATACCTTCCACTTAAATAGAAATATAGTGAAATCTATAGTGAGCGTTCAGACTTATCTCAGCTTTAAGTCCAGAGTTTCAATTTATAGTCGTAAGCTTAGCATTCACGTAGCTTGAGCTAAGCTAAGTTCAAGTCATCATATTCAACGACTTACGAAAAACTTGAGTATTACTTATGCGAATAAAAAAAAATATAACAAAATAATAATGTAACATTTACATTGCAATACTTTTTTGATTATCATTATAACTTAATTATCACTTGCTTATCCCTTCATTGTAGAAAAGTTAAGAAGACTTTCATTGTTTTTTTTTCCATTTTCGGTTCACTTATTTCTTTCATTTTTCAATATTCTTAGAACATGTAGGGGCTCAATTTATTTTTTACAATTAAATACATTCTACAGACCCGGCACGCTATTGAAACAAAGATAATCACAAGCGTAGCGTAATCATTACATAGTATAAAACAAAGTCCTCTACCGCGTCTGTCTGTCTGTCTGTCTGTTCGCAATAAACTCAAAAACTACCGAACGGATTTTCATGCGGTTTTCACCGGTAGATAGAGTGATTCATGAGAAACATTTTAGTATATAATTTGTCAAGGATTTTTTCATACTCAGGGAGGGACAACGTCTGCCGGGCCCGCTAGTTAGACTATAAATTTGAAACCTAAGATGGTGCTGACTAATTACTAAGCGAAGCTGAGCTAAGGATGAGTACGCTCTATAGATTTCACCTTCAGACTCGAAACGACTGTCAGTAGTAGTTCGTGCAGTAAGATTGATAATGTATCGTGACTAAACCAAACATGATGGCGTCTGCAGTATTTTAATTAATCTGAGTTTTATACATTAATTAACGATAAAAAGTGGATTTCAAGGCCCAGCTCCGATAAACTTGACATTATTCGTTGTACGAGGTAAGCGGGGGAGAGGGTGCCCTCCCATATTTATGGAAACGAAACATTTTATGATTAAGCAAAAAATATGTATTTTTGTAATCACCAAGTTAAAGTAATTACAATCTACTCGGGGTTCCGTATTAAACTTGTATTTATAAATATTAAACCTTTAAATTTTACGCTAAAGTAATGGCCATTTTTAAAATGATTTACAGTTCTTTAGTACTTAAAATTTATAGAATCTTGAATAAAGAAGAACAACAAAATCAAATTAGTTAAGAATTAATTATCGACACATAACAAACCCTTGATACTACAGTTAATCAGTATTTATCTTATATTGTGAGTATGTATTATACTAATTTATTAACAATAAAACAATTACAACATAATTGCTATTAAAGTATTAAATCGTTTTTTAAATTATTTATTTTGGTACTACCAGTAATCTTAACCTATTCTACCGAGTTTCAAAAAGAGAGTAAAAACAAAATATCGAAATATTAGTCAATTTAAACGCGCATACAATAAAGCAATCCAATCAAATAACTATGTCATTTTTTTGTTTTATTTTAGACAACCAACCCTCTAGATCAGTGTTTTTCAAACTTTTTCTTGATACGGCCCCTTTAGTATGAAGAAACATTTCGCGACCCCTCTACCTGTTGCTTTCTTTCATATATTTTATTTTGTGACAAATATTCAATTTTAAATATTTATTCATTTTCATAATTAAGATTTGAATAAATACATAAGAGGGCTCATACTTTTTTTATTTTAGTTTCTGTTTATTTAATTCAAATGATTTGATGTCCTCTAGTTAATATTTTTCTTAATAAATCTTTTAAAACTTTATTGTTTTTTTACTGCAGTAGCTTTCCCAACCTTTTGCAACTCCGCTATAGAAGCTTCGCGACCCCCCTATGGAGACTTCGAGGCCCCCTTGACGGTCGCGACCCACACTTTGAAAACCGCTGCTCTAGATTATTACTGTCACTGTCGAGTACATAATAATAATACAAATGTATGTGATCATTTCAATCTTGTAACAAGATGTTAGCCCCCTTGTTAGCACTTTCCATGGAGTTTTTGTGGTATCGCAGAATTCGTGCTCCTTAGTATTATTTTCCATACACTTCACTCGTGCACAATAACAGAACTATATAATAATAAAACACCACTAATATTACAGAACTAGCTGTACCTGCAGCTCCGCACGCGTTTTTTAAATTCGTATTAAAGAAATATAAAATTATAAGACCAGCTACAATTATAAAAATGCTCTTTAAAACTAAATTGTAAGTACGATACGCACGTCCCTTACAGTAAAATGTAACGTATACATTAGATATATAAATTATATAAAGTCTTAGACATGGAATGCTAAGAAGACTCCCTAGTCATCTTGATCGTGCTCAATATTTTAAAATATCATCATTGTCTAGCAGAAGGCAAGCAAGTGAATTAACATACCTATATAAAATTGTGAATTATATTATAGACTGTCCACAATTACTATATTTGCTTAATTTTAACACCAATTTTAGGGGTCGTTGCAGTAGACTGTTTCATATTCCTTTTTATATAAATAATGTTTCTTTTAATAGTCCGATTGATAACATGTGTCGCTCATACAATACTATTACTGGCTGTGTCTCCTGCTGTGCCGATATCAACATAGACATATTTCATCTTAGTCTGAGTAAATTACGTAATTTAGTTTATAAACACAGATTCTCTCATTAATTAAATATAATTAAGTTAGCATACTCGTATGGGATTTCATGATTGTATTTATTAAGCATAGATGTGCATGCATATATTTTGGATAATATAGTAGACAAAAAATAAACTACACATTGTAATTGTAAATATAGTTACTTATTATCTGTAATGTATCTTATAAATAAATAAATAAATAAATAACAGTGTGGCAAATGAGGTTTATCATCGGCAACATATTTGGAAACTTAACCCATCATATACATATCCCCTCAGTGGTCGCTTACACTGTATAAGAAACTAATGATAAAATTACTTAAAGACAGATAATGATATAATATGCTCATATTATCAATAAGTAATACGTTTATGGTCTAATATCTTATTAGAAAAACCTCTTCTATCTTGAAAATTACAATTAATAATTATAATGTTGAATTGTAAACAATGAATAAGCTGACGTCTTGAAATCTTGCGTAAATATAAATCAAGATATAAAACGTTATATCTATCTAAGCAGTTTTTAATATTTGACGATTTAAATAAAATAAAATGGCCGCCAAAATGACCAAAAAGACAATATAATTCAGAATACATACATACAGATATATGAATTTCAATTATATTTATTCTTGGAGTCCAGTACAGCGCACGTCTTACGCACATGTTTACAGTGAACAAGATATTTTTGCTAAATTTCATGCGGTCGAAGTTGCGGGTAACAGCTAATCTAAAATAGAATAACCTAAATTACTTTTTATACGGTGAGCTTTTTGCCAGTGAAAGTCCCGTGACAATCGGTCTAATCGTTTTGGAGATAGCATTGCGGGCAAAGCCACGATTAACAGCTAGTCTAAATTTAAGCATACTAAACTAGTGGACCCGGAAGACGTTGTCCCGCCCTGATTATAAAAAAAAATCTTGACAAATTATATATCAAAACCTTCCTCATGAATCACTTTTTCTACTGGTGAAAACCGCATGAAAATCCGTTCAGTAGTTTTTGAGTTTATCGCGAATAGACAGACAGAAAGACGCGGTAGAGGACTTTGTTTTATACTATGTAATGATTACTTTTTATAATGTCCGCTATATGCCGGTGAAAGGACTGTATACATCGGTTGAACCGTTTTGGAGATAGCAGTGCGGGCAAAGCCACGGGTAACAGCTAGTCTAAATTAGAATAGACTAAATGACTTTTTATAATGTCCGCTATATGTCGGTGAAAGCCTTGTATACATCGGTCGAAGCGTTTTGGAGATAGTAGTGTGGGCGAAGCCACGGTTAACAGCTAATCTAAATTAAAATAAATTAAAGTACTTGCTATGATGTCTGCTATCTGCCGGTGAAAGTCCCGTGAAAATCGGTACAACCGTTTAAGAGATAGCATTGCAGACGAAGCCGCGGTTAATAACTAGTGTAATTTAAAATAGCCTAAATAATCCACTGTCATTTTTGCTATCTGCCAGTGAAATTCCCGTCAAAATCGGTCCAGCCGTTTCGGAGATTACCCGGAACAAATAGACAGACAGACAGACCGACAAAAATTTTAAAAATTGCATTTTTATTATCAGTTGCGTGTATACTTTCACACTCAATCAGTAAAAGTGTTATTTTGATATTACATACAGACACTTCATTTTTATTATATGTATAGAAGAAGATATAGAATCAGATAATATAAGATTATGAATAAAATATAAAATCTTCTTCATGACAGACTAAAACTATATAATTGAATACTACTAATTAGGTGATTATATATACTACAAAATGTCATCCTAATTATTTTTTTTTATATATATATATTAACTAATAATTATTTTTTTGATAGTGATAATCATGTTATCAGAACTCATTTGCCGTTTTAATATTTTGTTTTACATCTAAGGAACCCTTTCTATATGACGTAGTTAAAAATACGTCGAACTCTGGTTACCTAAGAAGAATTTAGCCGTGAAAGGTGCTAGCCCTCTGGGTGAAAGACCTCTTTGGTTTCAATTTGGTTGCCATGGAGATGTGTTATAACTCAGCCTTTTTTGATGAACTGTGATACTCAAGTTTCTAACTACAATTGCAAGCTTTTTTGGCAGGACATTATAAAATAACAAGTATTCTATGCCCCAGACAATTTTCATTAGAATCAGTCGAAATTTCATTAGAATCAGTCCGTTCATTTGTTTTACTGCGATTGATAGATAATCATTCAAACTGTCGTACTTCCGTTGTGGTGGTCTACTCTGGTTTGACCGGTGGAATATCGTTTCGATGTCCCCAGGTCCGAATCCCGGCAAGTACCAACGAATTTTTCAGAATTCGCATACATTTACTGATATAAATTGGTAACACTATAGGCTCACGGTGAAGGTAAACGTCGTGAGGAAACCTGAACCTGAGAAACGGTCTTGTAGTACCACCGTATGTGAGAAAACAAAGAACTGTGATTGCTTGTGTTTCTCAGAGTTTGAAATTGACAGAGTTTGGTGATAATGATTATTGTACTTTTATATTTTATCATACAGTAGATTAAAATATTGTAGGTGGTAGAGCCACGCTGAAGCTATTACCGGTTTCAGCATGAATGGGTCGGCTCGTCCGGGGTAGTACCACCCTGTCACAGAAAACCGACGTGAAGTAACAGTGCTCGCATTATTGCGTTCCGTTCGGTCAATGAGAGCGCCGGAGGCCCACCTCCCCTCCCCTCCCCTCTTCCCTCCCTGCTCCCCTCCCTCATTCCCCCCTTCCCCCCAAACACACGGTGATCCGCGTGTTCTTTTGCCTCCTATGATTTAAAAAAAAACTTGATTGGTTAAATTAAAAATTGATTGCATATCACTTACATGAATATATTACGAGATATAAAAGATTTAAAATAACCTGCTACAATAAAAAGTTTTTTGCGTGAAGAAACCTTACCTAGCGTCTTTGATGAAATGTGAATATCATAAAGGTAAATAACGAATCATTTAGACTCTTATGACGTAATATTAGTAGATTGTCCACAGGCAAAGCAAAGACGGATAGCTTGTTAAAAATAACGTCAGTTCATTGGTTTACAGATTTACAAGAAATATTGCGTTTTATAATATGTTAGGTATAATGTATTCGCTTAACAAATGTAATGAATTATAACGCCATTTTAACAGTTTATAATTTTTTTCGAGAAAAGTATAAAATTGATTTCCACTACTTAACATCCTCCATTCTGCAAATGATTGATTAATTATACAGGCTGAAAGTTTAGACAGTAGTAATATTTATGGAGGGTACTCTGCACTCGATTCTCATTGTAAATCAATTTACAAAATAGGTGCTTAATATTTAACAAAAAAATACTAAAATTATACGAAATCCCCAACGTGTCTATATGAAGCACAGTGTCAATGACCTTCGGGTGACCACTTTCACTTGAAA
Organism: Antheraea yamamai; assembly: GCA_036509395.1. NCBI lineage: Eukaryota > Metazoa > Arthropoda > Insecta > Lepidoptera > Saturniidae > Antheraea > Antheraea yamamai. Next base: position 20,311,219 of record AP028433.1, read on the forward strand.
GTGAACGTGGGAATGGCATGAACAAAACAAAAGGGTTTATTGTCCGTTTTATTATCGAAGGTTATTAACTCCGGGTCGCCCTTTTTAGCTTTCGACACCGCTCATTGCATCTAGGTTTATAACAATTGTGTTTATACTTTTTAAAGCCTTAGAACAAACTTAAGTTCTCTTTGTTGCTTATTACTTTTGATATTATTATTTTATATGTTAAATGTGACCATGCACTATCATCTCTTAGAATGCTGTAAGCGACTAACCTAACACCTGGTATGTCAGACTAGTTGTCCCGCCCTGATAATTAAAAAAACCTTGACAAATTGTATACAAAAACTTTCCTTAAAAATCTCCTAATCCTTAATTTCCTTAAAAATATCTACTGGTGAAAGCCTCGCGAAAATTCGTTCAGTAGTTTTTGAGTTTATCGCGAACAGACAGATAGACGAGAGGACTATGTTATACACTATGTAGTGATAAACTGTTAATTGTGCATTCGTTTGTGTGAAATTAATCAAAAATTAGTTTGTTTACTGTAAACAAGCGCGTGAGACGTGCGCTGTACTGGACTCCAAGAATAAATGTATGTAATTTGAATTATATTATCATTTTGGTCAATTTGGCGGTCATTTTGTTTTATTTACCGCGTCTGCATCTACATAGCTCAGTTATTATAGCAACGTATAAGAATAACACAATTATATAGTCAATATGGGCATGTTGTATCTATATAATAACCAATTTAACACATATTGTTCAATAATGTATAGTTTAAAATTTTCATTACTTTCTTATATAGTGTTAGTGAGCACTGAGGGTGGTATATAGCAGGTCAAAGTTTCAGGTATGTTGCTCATGATAAATCGCATACCATTCGATATACTATTATTCACATATCTAATGTACACGTTACATGTTACTGTAGATGGCGTGCGTGTAGTAGTTACAAATGTTTTTGAAAAAGCATTTCTGTAATGTACACACCTAATTACAATTTTACATTTCTTTAATACATTAAAAAAAAACGCGTGCGAAGCCGCAGGTGACAGCTAGTAGACTTTATAAAAACGTAGTATACCTATAATTATGGCTCCGAGTGTCAATAGATATGAAAATCACACAAACGTTAATAATTTCAATAAACAAATTCTGAAATTTAAATAGTGTCACTCTCACTACAATTAATATTAAAATTCAAAAGACAACACATTTATTTCATTATCTTGAGTTTCCTACGCTGAGTGCCTTAAGCGCTCGCCTTAGTAGTCCACTCAAGCTGTTAAGGTCTTGCTAGGCCAATAGCGTAGTCAAATAGAGAAAAAAAATAATCTTGAGTTTTCACTTCTGTCGGCAGTACTTATGGCTGCGTGGACTTTTTTTTTATTGAATTCTCCTCTATATTTTAAATACCAATTTATATTTTATCTTTTTTTACGTCTTATTAATAAAAGGACCGAGGGAGTTCATTCGACAGATTTCTTCGGAGGTAACCTCTGCCAAAGATACAGGATTACATAGTTTAAGTTAAGGATCACAAAATAATATATACTATGTCTTCATATTATGCATACTTTAAATATAAATAATTTGTATAAAAACGATCCTTCTTATCGCTTTGCTTTATCAAAGTTTACTTATGAATATTAAATAAACGGAATTAGTCATCTTAAAACTGGTATTTAAATACTTCTTCTATCGTTTTACTCTTCAAAATCACTTCAAAGTACCTAATTAAGGAGGACGAATGTTATCATTATTGGGATAGCAAAAAAAAAATCTATACTAACATTATAAAGCCGAAGAGTTTGTTTGTTTTTTAATGCGCTAATCTCAGAAAATACTGGTCTGATTTGAAAAATTCTTTGAGTGTTAGATAGTTCATTTATCGAAGAAGGCTATATAGCTTTAAGCCTATATATCATCACGCTAAGACCAATAGGAACGGAGCACAAATGAAAAATTTAAAAATATGTTCACCTACGTAAACGAATTCGCGAGTTAAAGTTATCGTTAGCCCAAAGTAACTATACCACGTGGACAAAGTCACGAGCAGAAGCTAGTATACATATAAAATGTTTATTAAACGTCATATAAACAGACCAATAACCTGATAGTTCATTAGAACCGTCTACTTGCGATCCCTATCAATTCTTTACGACATATAACGAGAGGGTCGAAGTAATTTGGGGGTGGTGTTAGTGCGTGACTCGAACCCTAGGCACGCGACTTCACACTACGAAAGCCGCGACTACTAAATGCCGAGCGCGGACGGCCTTGCCGCATTCAGACCTCGTCTCCGGTCCACAACTTTACGCGCATCGAATTAGCGCGAACGTGTTTTAAAAAAAGAACACTTGTTTTCTGTTTCAAATTTTCGATTAAAAACTTTTTTATTCTCTTTTACTAGAATATAAACTGTCAGTATCATTTGAAGTGTTCCATTTTCGTGAGAGTTAAAAAAAACGAAAACAAAAATGGAAGGTTGTGGTATGAATTGTATAAAATACCTACTGGTTTTATTCAACGGGTTGTTTTTGGTGAGTTTATTTACTATTTATATTATTGTGATATTCTTAGCTCACAGCGTCGGTATGAAACATCGCTACAACGTAAATTGTTTTGAAATCTTAGTTATTTTCGTCGGATGTTTGAATGTTTTGTTGTCGTTAAAATTCGTAAATATTACTTGCACACGTTCTGTTAATTGTAAAGACAATTGCCACTTTCAACAACAATATAATTTACGAAATATTTATTACATTTTAACAGCATACGTAAACAACATTAATTAGTTCGTAAAACTTTTCAACAAACATGTCCACACTGAACTTTAAAACTATGCGAGTAACTGTACTATATTCAATTTTAAAAGAATTTAAAGAAGACGAACCAATCAAAAGCGTTCTACAATTGAAAACGTTTTTTAATGACGTCATTATTCCATACGTATTTACCCGTAATAAAACTATATAAAATACAATAATAAAGAATCTAACATCAACGTTATACTTTTTTATCGTGGCTTAAATGCTATCTAAACAGAATAACAATAATATTTACAATTTTAAGTAACCTTCTTTGATATAATTCAATTAAATTGGTGTGGCCGTTAATTTATTGTACAATTTTATCAATTACAAACTAATCTCACTAGCTAATAAAACACTATTCATGTCTCAGAATTTTTTGTTCTATTGTGATATTTATTTTTTTGTTTTGATGTATTTGTGGATTTTATGTTCAGTAAATATAAAAAAAACGTTTTAAAAAAAAAAAAAATTATAAAATTGACCTACTTTATCTTTGTTAATTTTCAAAATAGCTGAACTGATTTTCTCGAGGTCTTTACTGGCGATTAAAGGATTATTTGGAGTATTATATATGCAAAATATCATTGCAGTCAGGAGTTAAGCAGTAGTGATTAAATTAAAAGTATAGAAGGCAGCCTATGTTTACTCTAGATAAAATAGTGGTACCTACGATACAAAAACATTTTTATAATATTTCATGTGGATTTTTTTTTCGAAATTTAAAATATATTTTCCGCTCTAATAGAAATCATTCATTTGACAGATTATAACTGAATCGACTATATTAGTGGAGTAAGAAGAAATTGGCACTGGCCAGTATTAATAAAGATAAAAAATCTAAAGAAAAGTGTAACGAGGTTTGTTACAAGAGGATAATATTGGCCAATCCTTTAAACCTTATTAAGAGCAAAGTTTTATGATAGACAGATATTGCTATGCCAAATGTGAATGAGGTTGAAGAAATACTTGGTTCACGAATATATTGAATTAAAACCAGTACAGATTGTATAGGGAATGTAGAATATGGAACCGATATATGGATCATTTGTCGACAAGATACCATGCACAATGATATTATAACTAAAAAGCTGTAGATACGTTACCTGCATGAATTTCGCAAAACAAATGGCACGATAACGCACACATACGTAAAGTAATATTGTAACGCCACACTGTCTTAGATAAAATGTGAAAGTAAGATGGCATATCCTCAGTATCGATAGTGAAAAAGAAATAGTTATATGTTGCTTATATACGGGCGGATTGACGACGGGGCAGCCATCAAAAATAAGTTAGGTAGCCAAGTTTTAAAAAGGCGCTGTCGAAGCGCTTATGACGTATCTACAGATTTTTAGTTATAATATCGTTGACTATATTTTTTTTATCATAGGAGGTAAACGAACAAGCGGGTCACCTGATGTTAAGTGATCACCGCCACCCATAGACATTAGTAACACCAGGGGAGTCACAAGTACGTTGCTAGCCTGTGTTTGGGGGGAGGGGCAGGGGAAAAGTGGAGGTCGGCCTCCGGCGCTCCCACTGGCTGAACAAAACGCAACAATGCAAGCACTGTTACTTCACGTCGGTGTTTCTTTGAGAGGGTGGTACTACCCCGGGTGAGCCGACCTATTCATGCTGAAACAAACAATAGCTTCAGCGTGGCTCTACTGCCTATCAGAATATGCAGGATGCAATATTCTTACTTGAGACAAAATAACTCTTCAAGTAAATTCTAAACGTTTTTAATAATATTTTTTTATTAGTTTTTGCTCGCGGATTCGCTCGCATTAATGTAGTTTTAGTTTTTCTGGATGAAAGGTATTCGATATCCTTTTTTGTATCCCTGACTACATGATTGTAAAATTTCATGTAAATCGGTTCAGTACGCGAATACATACTCGTATAATATTAGTCAGGATTGTTACCTTTTGAATTTATTTTATGGATACTAATTTCTTAATTTTATATATTATGTTTATTTTTGTGTGTATAACAATATTGTTATAAGAGTATTTATTCGCGTACTACAGTTTATATAAACTGTTTGTGCGTCTGGATTGTCCGATTGGAATTGTTAGTTCAAATATATATATTTTTTAATTATTCGAATACACAATTAATTTGAATACAAAAGTAACATAATTTCATTTATATAAAGATTTTAAATTAATACGAAATTCAGTAATATCTCAGTTTTGGAGATCAAATACTTTAAAAAAATATATCACACAAAACATAGAACTTTGTAGAAACATTTCACAAGCCACGCGATAACTTAATCTACGTCCGGAACACTATTATACCGTAACAACTTATCTAATTATTAATTCAGTTATTCATTCAAATGATTCATCACGCTTACTCTAATTCGCCATTTACTATAAGAAGTGATCATGTCCAATACAATAGTTGTTAGACTCAAACTTATTTCCTTAATAAAATGACGTAATCCATGACTCACACTATCGTCTGTGGTTACTCAATCGACAGTTTATAGTAATAATATTTGTTCCAACATCTGTCTTGAATAGGACCTATACTGGACTTGTTTACAATTATTATCGCATGACGTAGAAGAACCATAATCTTGAGTAATTTACCCGGAGTTTATTTCAGGCATGTATTTTTTGATCTTTTATTATTCTATAGAAGACTAGACATCCATATAAACCAGTTTAAAATAATGATATTGCATATAAGCCTCCTTATTTTCGAGATGACTACGCTATTGGTCTGACGAGCCTTCACAGCTTCACCGAACTACTAAGGCGAGCATTTTCGTCGCTTGGCAACATGATCAAAAGTACCAAAGTGGCCGAAGCTCGACTTAGGCTGTTGCCTTGAATGCAACACCGCGAATCTGTCTGAGCTAAACTAAGCTATTCGTACATATAAGAATTCGTGAGACATACGCGTGTACCGGAATCTGTGCCTCACTAATTCAAACGTGTATTTCGTATCTAACAACTAGGCTAATTAATCTAAATTAACCCAGTTCGAAAATAAGGGAAAAACGAAAACCTTTCCACCACATGTGTACCTGTGTGTATGCGCCAAGCCTTTTAAGAACTCACACTACATACATTCAGGTACCGGTTGAGTATGACTTATTTATCAATTTTATGTGTTTTTGACGTGAACACTTCCTTAGGGGCGTTGAGCGGTATTTTTGGCAGGAGATAAATCTATGATTTCTCGTTATAACAAGCTAGTAAAGCCTGTCCGAGCGTATTGCGATCGCGCGGCTTGCGTCAGACTAGCGACTCGTAGTATAGCGGCCTGTGTACGTGTAATATTGACGCTTTGTATTAAGATTCTGCAACCCAACATATTTTTGATTAATTAATAAGCTGTTTATAATTATTGTTCAGAGTGTCAATAGACGTGAAAACCAGATTAATCTTATTAATTTCCATTTAAAAATTATTATGAAATTTAAATAATTCACAGTCGATTTAAAAATTAAAAAAATAACTCGGTTATGTCATTGTTTTGAGTTTTCACTTCTGTCGGCGGTTTATAAGACAGCCTCGACTTTTGTTCAAAATGTGTAATCATTTTGAATTTGTTAAGGAGCTTTTAAGTTATAAACCAAACGAGCGACAAAATATTATAATGTCTTCGGTCGTAGAATGTTCTCAACGATTATTTCTATCACGAAATTGGGAAAAGAAAATTACTTGTACAGACAAAACCGCAGGTTATAGTATAGGCAAACTTTATTTTTTGAAATAATACTGATTAATTTTAAAGTTTATAAGAATTTATCTTTATCACAATTTTAACAGTATTAGTTCCACCACCTATCCAGTAGAGGCGCTGCGAGTAGTTTTATGTAAATTACTTAATCTCCTTGACTCACAAAGTAATTTGCATACCCTTAAGGAAATAATTAAGTTCACGATTAAATCTGAGTCATGTCTTGTACTGTAGAACTATTTTACTTGATAAGGGATTCGGTCACGCGATTCGATGATTTGAAAACGTACATAACGCTCGACATATGTATTTCAGATTGATAAATGGTTATAGGAATGACCCACTTTCCAATGAATACCGTATATCTGTGAATGAAATTATGTTAACGACGAAAAGCAACGATTACTCGGTGGAAACGCACTCGGATTCCTCGTGGAAACAAGCGGTTCGAATATGAAGATATTTTTTAATATATATATATTTAAAGATATGTTTAAATTATTTTTTTTGTTCGGAGATTGTTTTGTTCTAGCAGCTGCAATTGAGGCTATAACTCTGAGTTTGTCACGGTAACAACATCGACCACAACTTTGTCATGTATATGCATATCCTATATGTATATATATACTAGCGGGCCCAGTGGACGTTGATCTGGCTTGATAATAAAAAAAATCCTAAAATTCAACCGCAGCGCCACCTACCGGTTCCTATTGTGAATCTAAACAATTCTTGAGTCCACTCACAAAAAGTTTCATCAAAATCTGTCCAGCCGTTTAGGAGGAGTTCAGTCACATACACACGGACAGAAGAATTATATATATATAATCTAGCATTTGCTCGCGGCTTTGCTCGCTTTAATGTAGATATAAAAAATAGAATACAGCTCATGTTACTCGCTGATATTGTAGCATTTTATAGGTGAAATAATTCAATTATTCTTTAAGTCTATTCAGTAGAAACTATAAACGAAATATATTTTCTTTATAGTCTACATAGATATAACGAAGATAGCGTTTCTTTAAAGCTTCAATCGCATAAAAACTACTGAACGTATCTAGGATATATAGGACCTTTCGATGTGCATTTTGTCGTAGATGGTTCAAGGCTAGTTATTTTTTGCATTTGTTTAACCCATACCATTTTTATGCCCAACTAATAGACTGAAATCAATTAGTAGTAACAGAGATGAATGTTAATCACTCACACGATTCCACCGAGCACCATAATAGCTGACACAACAAAGAACTTAAAAAAAAATTAAGGAAAAAGGTATATAGTCTATCCACTAGGTCAGTGGTCGTAGACTCGTATGCGATTCTTTCTCTCCTTCACTGTGGCTCTTCCTAAAATGTGCAGATGCGGTATTTATATTTATCAACTTGTCTTCTCAGAGACAAGTTGTTTATGAAACGCTAGCCTACACAAAAGAGGCACATTTTTATAAAACAAAACAATAGCACGGCTATTCGCATGCAAAAAATATATATTTAGCAAAGACAAGCTCTAGTGGACTTTAATCCTAATTATTTCCCTAAAAAATTTTGTACTAAAACATAGCTTAAGTTTAAAAAAAGGCTTTGGAGTAAACTTCATTTTTATATTATTTATATTTGGCTCTTTTGGGTGACGAAGATATGATGATACCGACTACTGCACTAAGTGGTGTTGCAGCATGTCAATATTAAATTCGATTAATCGTAAAAAATAATATGCCTTATTGGTATAAACACAGTCTCAACAACACAAACAGTGTCAGTCAGTTTTAGTCTTATAACAAAGTCCCAAAACACATCACCGATTTACCGGATAGTGAGTTCAAGGACCATCTCAAGCGGGTTTTAATGTCTAAAGGCTATTATAGGGTCGATCTATATGTCCACGATTGTGACGTCTGAAAATGACGCCCCTTTCTGTGCATCCACTAAAAACGTATGTCACTATTTATGTTTGTTTTTAAATATATAACATGAAGAGATAAACCAGATCGAGTTTCTTGCCGGTTGTTCTCGATGACTGGGTTGTTTTCCGAACCGGTGGTAGCTTTGACGTTCATAAGCGCCATCTCTGGGCCTAAACTGAATAAAATATATTTTGATTTGATTTGAAACAAGGAGAACACATAATATCTATTCTGCTTCAACTCGAGCACATGGAGAACAGAGTGTCGCGCGGTTCGGTTAGTGATCATAATGTATTTTTGCTATTGGATGCAAGCCAAACATGTTCGTATTCGGATAATGTCACGTAGCGCCATCTCACGAAATATTAAGGTAAGTCTAATTTATCGTCTATTGACAATTATGCAAGTACCACAAATATGTACGAGATGACGCTATGTGACATTGTACAAATATTTATAACTTTTTTGGGTTAAATCGCGTTTTTTCAGGCACAACACTTATATAGATAAAATAAAGGAGTAATAACTTATCTAAATACAAAATTTAATCCAAATCATTGGAGCCGTTTGCCAGATAAATGAAACAAATTTATTAAGACCCGGCCACGGTTTGCTGTGGCTCAGTTATAACATGTTGAACTGAAATTATGACAAAGTATTTGGTATTATTGGGTAAAGAGTCTGCCTAATAACTTGATATAGAAAACGTGTTACGCAAAATTATAAATTGATTAACAGAATACGTGCACCGTAAAATAAACTGTAGTTGAAAAATAAATTCAAAATAAAAACATGGCGCCGTCCATAAGATATCTATAGCAGTCAGCCCTATAATGTTCCGTCAACAAACTAATTTAAAGCGCCATCTATTCGAGACTCATAAAACTTACAATTAATAACAATAATCAACAATGACAATCATTTAATTTGTAATTAAAAAATATTGATGCCATTAATCGAAATATAAATTATCCTATCTCTCAAGTTGGACCAAATTATACATAAATGCCAACTTTCATGAAGATAGGTTGAGTAGTTTCGGAGTTCATCGTGGGCAAACATCACGACACTGGATGTTTATATAGGTATATAGAGAAATACAATAATTTATAGGATAGGAAAAAACTATATTACCACGTATAACGAAAAATAACAAAAAGAGACAAACGAGACAAAAGTACGTGTTAAAAAAACATGTGTATCATTTCCGCCGCGAATCATCGCGTGAAGGACGATCGTGTTTTTGTTGGAACTAATTACTTACATGGACAAATGATTATTTACATTGTTGCAAGTAAATAGCAATTTATTGGTAAACTAGCTATACCTGCGACTCAGTCCGCGTGGAACCTAATGTAAAAAGCAGTGACTAATGAAATCATTTGAATATATTAAGTCCATTTACATATCTACTTTTCTCTCGTACTTAAGTTCCTTAGACGCTCGAATAAAAATCCCCATTTAGCATCATTGGTTTTTTACTTGGACTACTTTTTATAATAGCAGTATACTATAGTGTTATTATAAAAAGTAGAGAATTAAGCAAGATATTCTGACCCACAAAATATAATATTTTTCCATACACTATCAAACAGTTTTGTTTTTTTTTTCGAACTGTCTAAGCCAATATTTTTCAAACTTTTTCTTACCACGGACCCTTTAGTATGAAGATATATTTCGCGACCCCCTACCCGTTGTTTCTCTTTTATGTATTTTATTTTGTGACAATTATTCAATTTAACATATTTATTTATTTTCATAATTAAGGTTCTGATAAATACATAAGAGTTCTCCTAAGTTTCTTATTTATTTATTACAAATTATTATGTCCTTTAGTTAATATCTGTCTTAATAAATCTTTTAAAACTTTTCCCAACCTTTTGCAATTCCGCTATAGACGCTTCGCGACCCCCCTAAAGGGACTTCACGACCCCCTTGGGGGTCTCGACCCACACTTTGAAAAACACTGGTCTAAGCTATTGGCCTGACTGGCCTTCACAGCTTTACTGGATGGACTACATATTATAAAGTAAATGTTGGCATAATTATAAAAACCACACGCGTGTAGACCATCGATCTAGAATAATCTAATAAATTTTCGAACTGTCTACGCTATTGGCCTGACAGGCCTTTACAGTTTCACCGGACTACGTATGAAGAAGTAAATTTTGGTATAATTATCAAAGCCACACGCGTATCTAGAATAATGTAATAAATTCAAAGCGAATTTAGAATTGCTAATTTAATTCAAATGGGATTCGATAAATTCACAGTAAATTCAAATTAAGCAACGAAACCGACAACAAATACACATAATTAATACGAAAAAAAAAACTTTAGGTTATTTTATTTTACTAAAGTGTTAACCCCTGAATTTATAACACATATTTCGAATCTGAATCACGGGTTCCAGATGCGTGTTATAATCATTTAATGAGATATACACTTATAGTTTTTTTGTTTGTAGAACTCACTAGATCTGGTTTATTAATTATAGGTAACTAGCGGGCCCGGTGACCCGTTCTAATCATAAACAAAACCTTGACAAATGATATAGCTAAACCTTACTCATTAATCACTTTATCTACTGGTGACAACCGCATGAACATCCGTTCATTAGTTTTTGAGTTTATCGCGAACAGACAGACAGACGGACGTGGCAGAGGACTTTGTTTTTAATATTTAGTGATGTGTCTGCATATTGTTCATGAATATTTCCAACATGCGAACATTTATTGTTTTAATTATGCAAGATATTTAGTTTTGTTCTATCAATAAATCAATAAAAATAAACCTTTCTTTCTTCTCTCGACATTTATTTAAATAATAGAAAATAGAAATAATAATGATATTAACAATCTTAAAAGTGAGTTACGAGTTTAAAGTTAAATCTAAGTGCTTAATTAGACTCAGAAATTAATCATAAGGTAGCGCTCTAAAAAAAGGGTTGCACCACGAGTCTGCAGTATTTGAAAAATAATAATTTGATAACAAACTTGTATACTTTAATAATCCGGATAGCCTGAAATTATTTACCTGCTATTAATGTATTTTATTATTAATCAGTTAATCCATATATATAAATAGAACTGAAGCGTCTGTAGCTATTCCGGCCTTTTTTCCGAAACGGGTGAACCGATTTTGATGAAACTTACTGGCGTATAGAGGACTGTTCAGAGTATTAACATATCGTTGCACTTTTCAATAGGATCACAGCAGTAATAATAAAATTTAACAAAAACATTAATTAAACACTAATACCAAAATCATAAAAGAGTGCAAAATTAATCCTAATAATATACATAGTTCCCTTAGATAGCTTAACAATATGCAAAATCACGAAGTCTCGAGTATACTCGTCAAAGGATTAAAAGAAACGTTATGATTATAATTGACTATAGCTTCGTCGTCACTTCGTCCGCGAGGAATTGTTACTTTGGGCTAATGCTAGCACGTAGCGGAAACTGCGCAAAATGCGGGGTGGTAGGGTGTCTGTACCCGACTGGATCGCGACCACCGCACACCAGGTGGAACACCCGCCATAGTGGCACGTTTGGGCGTGTCACGTTCCGGGATCAGCCGGTGTATATCCAGCAACCGGGGGAGGGGCTGTCCCTGACTGGGTCGCTTTCAGGCCGGCATGACAGCGGCGACCGGCGATGGATAGTATGTCTTTCGGTGGTCGCCATTGTTTGTGGATTGTACTATGCTTACCATCAGGCACAGTACAGTCACTTTGCTGAGCTACAATAAAAAAAAAAAAAAACTTCCAAAAGGAAAAAAGGAAAGTTTTCAAACATTCTTCAATGGTGCTCCGCTCTTTAGCCGTGATGATATATAGCATTTAGCCTTCCTCGGTAAATGAATTGTCTAACACTGAAAGCATTTTTCAAATCGGACCAAGTAGTTCCTGAGATAAGCGCGTTCAAGCAAACAAACTCGTCAGCTTTATAATATTAACATAGTATAGATTTATACAGTGAAAGATGTTGTTCAAGAAATCTTTTTAACAGCCATCGATATAACTCTTGATGTACGCCAACGCCTGTTTTTTTTCATTAGATCAGCACTTAGAGATTATAAAATAAAGCAAACTTGTATTAACCGCCGGGAATGAGTGCGATGTATTTTTAGATCGCATATCTGGGTCAACGAATTAGGTTGCGTTCGAGAAAACAATGACACTCGTAGTTATAAAATTATCTGTGTGTCCTAATGTATATTCAGACATACTTACAAAGTTAATAAGTATACCTGAAAGTACTGAAGGTTTGGAGGCGACTGCTTGTATAGTTTTCTGCTGTAAGCAAAAAATAATAGATATTCGATCATTGCAGTAGAAAGTCTTTATTCTGCTGTCTATAGCTTGTAATATAATATGAAAATATGCAAATTAAACGCAGATATCGCTCCAATATTACACTGAAAATAATCCGCTTATGTACGGATGAACAGAAAAGAACTTTTTTCTTCAAATTAATTTTCTATATTCAGAACGTACACATACATATTTATTAGATTGGCAGCAATTACTAATTATTTAAAGTAAAATCTTGGAACGTTTCATAAATGAAACAAAAATAAAAATAACTTGACAATAACCTTTGTCACTATTAGATGGAGGATAAGGAACATTGCAGGCCAAGGTTAACCCATCAGGAACGGAATTGGTACTGATGTCATTCCATGTCATCATGCCACTTTAAGCAACAAATAGCGGCAATTAAACCAATTTACTCGATATATTGTACAATAGCTGAAAGATTTCTAACAAACTTTTAGAATTTTAGAATCGATTACGGCTTACTTAATAGCGTGTTCGAACCCAACTAAGTCGGATCTTTCGATGAAGGAAAACATTGTGATGAAGTCGTTGCTTGCTGGTATGGCTTTTTCTAAGTTCGGCTGGGTAGCTACCACCCTCCAATTGACTATCTGAGCCTGAGCCTGTTGGTATGCTTGAGCAGCCGAACTTGAGAGTCAGACATCGCCTTAAGTTTAACGCGTTTACCGTCTTACACCCCGTTGTCATTGAAGATCACTGTGAACAGCTGAGATTCTGGTAAAATGCTAAACATATAAAGAACTAAGAAAATAGTTTGAAAGACTACTTTCCGCTCATAATGAAGTTATATTTTTTAAATTAATCTTTTTTTTGCTTACTATAGGCTTCTTGGAGTACCAATATAATGCCTCATATTAGTTTTCTAATTATATATATATATATATTAATATCATTGGAGGCAAACGAACAGGCGGGTCACCTGAAGTTAAGTGATCACCGCCGTCCATAGACACTATACTACTACGCAACACCATGAGAGTCGCAAGTGAGAGAGGGGAGGGTAGTTGAGTCTCCGGCGCTCTCACTGACCGAACGAAACGCAACAATGCAAGCACTATTACTTCACATCAGTGTTTTTGTGGGTCAGGAGGTACTGCCATCCCTCGCGAGCCGACCCATTCATGCTGAAACCAGTAATAAATTCACTGTGGCTCTACCACCTACAAAATAATCGTAATGTCTACCTATCTAGAAGACGAATCTATATATATATATAGTATCTAGAAGATAATTCTCTAGAAGTTAGCATCAGTACATTTCCATCAAAATAGGTAGTAGTTAAATGTAATGAATTAAGAACAGCATAAATTGTTAGATGTTTTTAATACTTATGTTATTAGCTAACACATATAAACAATATTCATCATTGTAAAGAAGTCATTTTGACGTGATAACGTCTTATAAATCGATGAACGCACGCAAAAGCATGACTCATTCTCGCGTTCCGCCTGAGCCGAGCGTACAAGCGAGAGCGCGGAACAAGCGATAGAGGGGTGCGATCGGCTAAGCGTTCGGCTTGTGACGCATCTATCTATATCATTACATAGTATAAAACAAAGTCCCCTACCGCGTCTGTCTGTCTGTCTGTTCGCGATAAACTCAAAAACTACTGAACGGATCTTTATGCGGTTTTCACCAATGGATAAAGTGATTCATGAGGAACGTTTTGGTATATAATTTGTCATGGATTTTTTTATAATCAGGGCGGGACAACGTCTGCCGGGCCCGTTAGTATAGAATAATTCAATTCATAAAAGTGTGCAATTTTTCATCAATATTTTCTTATGACGCTATCACGTAAAATTATCAACCGTAAACTGACTTTTTTTAACCATTTTTTTATTCTTTTATAGCTTTATTATATTATAATTAACAAATACAAAGTCGCGAATGACTATTAGTAAGTAATAGACGTGTTAAAATTAATGATAATGACTTGATTACTATCTAAATTTTCCTTATTAAATGCGATGCCCCGAGACTGCCGCTTTACGTCAGTCATCAACTAATTAAACGGAGCTCGTGCTGATTTGCTAATTTAAATTAATGGTAACTACATTAGCATACGACGAAGAACTTTATCTTTATAAAATCTGGATTCTGGAAAAGAATCACATATATTTCTAGTCACCTGTACATATACCAATATAACATTCGATAGAATGTAATATAGATAGAACACTGTAGATATAATATCGAACTTGGATAAAACAAACGTTTAATCATATACCTGAAATATAGAAAATGTCAAAGATAACTGTTGCGAAAAATTTTAATAGTTTCTTGCGAGAAGAGTTCTTTACTTAAGAGCACTAATGCTAAAGTAAACTTTGTTGACCTTTCGATAGTCCAAATTCAACGGATGTTTTAAATCAATACATGGTCTTACTTAAATATGTTTAATGAATGAAATATGTACATGGTCGTACGAAGGTTAAGCACAAAATGATGGTGAAACCTGCAGCCAACCCATATATGTCAAACCTCACCAAAATATTTATGAGAATTTATAAAAACAAGTCATAAAATTAAATGAAATTGCAGTGGCTTGTGAATTCATATAAGAGTGACAGTAAATATAAGACCAAAGTAGGTTATATAATACTAATAAGTTCCCGTGACTTCGTACACGCTTCCTATGTAATTATTATTTTTGACTCTTTATTTTACATTTACACTAACGGGACCGGCGGACGTGGTCCATCCCTGATAATAAAAAACCTCGACAAATTATATACCTAAATCTTCCTCATGAATCACTTTATCTACCGGTGAACCGCATGAGACTGCGTTCAGTAGTTTTCGAGTTTATCGCGAACAGACAGACAGACGTGGCGGAGGACTTTGTTTTATAATATGTAGTGATATATATACAAAAATAACTAACGGATTGGATAATAGGAAATACCTACCTGCATCCCCTTTTTAATTATCTTAGGGGTTAAATTTCCAAAAGTTGTTCCGTAGAACTTGCGTACGGTGTAAAAGGAAGTTGCATGCAAATTTTCACCAGTCGTTTGGGTTGTGTGTTGATACTCGTATGTCAGTTTTAAATCCGGCGAAACTGTAAAGGCCTGTCAGGCTAAAAGAATTGCCAGTTCGAAAAAAAATGTCAGTCAGTAATTTATTATTCTATATCCATAAGTATAAAAAGGTAAAGTTTGTGAGTTTGTGATGTCATAGGGAGTAATCTCAGGAATTACTTGTCAGATTTGAAAAATTCTTTCAGTGTTATATAGCTCATTTATCGAGGAAGGTTATTATACATCAGCACGCTACGACGAATAGGAGCGGAGCACCAATGAAGAATGTTTCAAATCGGGTTTTTTTTCTCTTGAGAGCTTCCGCTGATGTTAGCGTTAGCCCAAAGTAACTATTCCACGCAGACGGAGTCGCGGGCAGAGGCTAGTGTATTTAAATATATAAGATAGATTTTTATAAAAAATACAAAAAAAACTCTTCATTGGATAAGTTGAACTAAACGCTTTTATGTAACAGGAAACTTAGTAAATAATTTCCATAACAATGAGGAATCACGTATATGGGTAATTTAAAATAAATGTAGTAAAACGTGACAGAATGATGCACATTTTCAATAATCATTGTTGACTGCTGACGTAATCCATGACTGGCATCAAGGCGTAGTCATTGTCGATGGCGTTTTTTCAATGCCAATCAAGGTTCATGTGCGTCCCACGCCGGCTTTTTATATTAATTCACTTTAAAATTGTGCATTCTAAACTAAATTTGTTTATTGGAGATATTCAGTTATATGGATTAATCAGCACATTATAAGACAAAGTCCTCTGCCACGTCTGTCTGTCTGTTCGCGTTAAACTCAAAAACTATTGAACAGATTTTCATGTGGTTTTCCACCAGTAGATAGTGTGATTCATAAGGAAGGTTTAAAACTGAAGCTAGTTTGTTTAGAATAAACGATGATAGTAGAAGTGTGTATGTAACGTTAATGTTCTTAAAGATGGCTTCTTTAAAATGAATAAGCTGTAGAAGACAATGAAAGAAAAAAAAATATTGCGTGTGTCAGTGTATTGACGCGGAGGAAGTGAAACTTTTTTGGCTTATATGTATTAAATTTATATACATATGAGAATGCTCATAAACTATATGATATCCAATAGTATATATACTTAACTATACATTTCCCCAGTTTTGTATACTGCTAGACCTATACAAACACTTATACATACTTACTTACACATACATACAAATACATAACTACCTTACGTTTAACGCGTAACGCGTGACGATTATTTTTTCTACCGTACCATAAGCAGTTTCTCTTCAATATAAATAAATCGTATATGACGGATATTTCAAAATTATCGCCAGCTTGAAGGTCTGGTGGTTACGTAGCTTCTTCTTAAATATTTACCTTCTTGTTGGGAGTTAAGTAATAATTATAGGACTACAGTAGAGTCTCATAAATCCAGCACTCTTAAATATAACGGGGTGTTAGGTTATTGGAATGTTCGGATTATTGTATTGTATAGAAAAACTGTATAGAACTAATGGAGGTTATACTAACAAGCACAAAACGAAAGTAGGGAGCGGTGAGGGAAGCGTGAGGGCAGGGTGCCGGATTATTTCTGCGAGGAAGTCGTCTCGCAGAAGGAGGTGGCGGAGAGGGTCCGTGACCAAGATCCTCGAAGTGACCCTCTCCTCCAACGGAGAACAGGCAGGAGGAGGCGGCAGTTTGATCGCCTCCTCCCACCGTAGCCCGTAGCCGGACCAGGGAGGATGGGTCGGGGGGCCCATCTTCCCATTGCACAGGTCCGGCGGACGGAGGAGACAGCCGGTGTGTACCCGGCTGTCTCCTAACAAAAGACGGGGCCCGGCGGCGGCGCTTTCGCTGCTGGGCCAACCGCTGGGGCGGCACGATGAAGTCTATAGCGATCTCGTGCCGCCCCAACTATAGCGGCAGACGTACACCGTGGGGTTTAAGGGTGCCGGATTATTGGACGTACCGGGTTACTCAAGTGCCGGATCAATGATACTCTACTGTATACAGGTAAACAAGTTAGCTTTGGCAAGAGCTCGAGATTTTATATTTAATTGCAAGAGTTCCGTGTTCAGAGAAAAACAATTTATTTCTGATTTACGCTATATCTAAAGGGTTTTTCGACATCTCACACAACTAAGTGATCAATATACATTATTATTACACCGTCCCACGATCCTTGTTTAATTTACGCTTCAAAAAATGCCATTGGTCTACGGTCATGAATATTCACAACTAATTACTCTTCGAGTTTTGAACTTGATACCAGAAACGATAACTGTCATCAACTTTATGTATATACATATAAGACACTTAATTATAATTTAGGTTTAAGAGGCAAAATAAAACTTATTTGTTTCTCTGAAAAATGAAGAAACGACAATAAAAGTTTATTGTTCACCTCTCAATTTATACAATTTAATAAAACACAAAATTAATTTCACTAAAATAAATTCAATATGCGTTCTTCGTCTTAGACAAAATGACAGACCGTTTGACAAACGTTAAACAAACAGTGCGCGCGCATATTCACCTTAAAGAAATAATTTTCTTTACATACATATAATCGAAGCCTGTGATGAACTAAAGTTTTCGAAGAAGGGCTACATCGCAATAAAACTATAATCCTCAAGATGAAAATCAATCCCAAGCGTCTTTAGGTATTTTCCGGTAGTTATACTTGAGAATAAATCCTCGCAAGGTTTAGCATGACACCACCTTGGCACACTTAATTGACATTAGGTTAAATTTTAGTCAAAAATTTAAACAATAAAGAATATATTTGCATGTAAATACAATACGTTAAGAAATATGATTAATATTTACTGTAATTTTCAACATGAATGTTAAAGCAGCTTAAAGTAATATTTTAAGATATCGCCTACATAAAAATACACCTACATTTTTATTTCAATCAATATGGAAAGCACCAACGCGTTTAGTTTTATAGCCGATTTATGGCTAATTTCCTTAGCGTGGTTAGATGCTATGTGTTTTTCTAGGGCACGTTGGCCTATTTACGTCAGTCAGGGTTTCATAACTAAATTCAGTGAAACAATTTTAGTATTTCCGTTTTCAGTTTTATATAAATGTTTATTATGATAGATTAATATCTAATGCATATTGGAGAATTATATTACCTTTTTGCCTTTGTTTTACATAGTTATACGTACGTGTATTTAGACATTTTAAATTACATGTTTAGTACAAAGGGCGGCCTTATTGTTGTTAGTAATTCCAGACAAACTTTGGATGGATATGCTTCATTAGAAACTATATCATATAAAATCAATACTATTTGACATAGACTAAATAATTCTTAACAAATATGATACGAAACAATGTATAGTGATACATATATAAAACATACATAAACGTAATATTAAATCAATAAAGAGTGTTTTGACCGACTTTTTAAATATCCACACCGTTTACGTCCATCTCACAGAAAAAGATTTTATATCTAATTAGGCAGCCAGAACTGCAAAGATTTTTGCAAAGAATTGCATCTTTTTGAAAATTACAAAGTAAAAGTTGTATTTATAAATATCTTGAAAACTCTGAGGGTATTGCTATAAAAATAATAGTAAGTGATTAATAAATATGGGCTTATGTAAACAAACATAAGAAGATCCTATTAGGAATGTCAAGGTAGTAAAATTGCTGGTCTGGAAGTAAAAGTTGGGGTCGGCTAAAACTAATTTATACCAATATAAATGAAAAAAGATGGTTTCCAGGGGAAGTAAATAGCTCCCGATAAAACATTGTTTCGTTAATTTTAATTATACCAGTAAAAACAAAGATGACGATAGTGGAACATATAACAACAAATAAATAACCGCATTAGAACGGCGATTTATTTATAGATTATTATTTATAGATTGAAAGAACGTTACATGTCATGCTCCCAGGGGAATAGCTTGGAAAGTTTATTTAAATAGTGAAATTAAATTGAAACCTGATGAAGTATTTGAAATTGCTTTAAGTACTCTATCAGATCAAGGAGCTCCTAAACTATTCCCAAATGCATTGATTGATTGACAGAAAATAGAAGTAAAATATATTCTTTTTTCCCAGGTCTTCGGAATAATAATAATAGCAGCAGCATGCGTCGACATGGGTATGATCAAGGGCTTCGCGGGTATGGAAACGAGTGGCCACGAGACCGACGCCGTACTTATTGCAATCGGCGTGCTGATAATCATCGTGGCAGCCTTCGGTTGTTTCGGAGCTTGGAAGGAGAGCACCAAGCTCTTGTATATCGTAAGTATTATGATTCACCTTGTTACATAGATCGAATAAGAAACGAGCCTGCTCCTTTCTCAAGGACCGGTAACGCATCTGTGATTCCCCTCGTGTCACAGGTGGCAGTGGGCGGCGGTGATCACTTACCATCAGGTGACCCGCAAATCCGCTTGCCAATATAAAATATTAATTTGCTAATTTAAGACTACATAGACCAAAAATTTAAAAATTTCAAGGGACGGATAGACCTAATATGAATTAGTTATTTGTTTTTATCCAGAAGAGAGTAAGTCTAGAAAGGTATGTAGCATAATATAGAAACAAATAATTGATAGTATAAGCTATGCTTTATCAATCCATTACTTCCCTACGCCTAATAATACTTACTTTACACTTTTGTCATTCTTCGTCATGTCCAACTTACGGACCCTTGCTATAGGCTCGCGAGACAGCTTCAATTATAATTATTTTTCGCATTTTAAATATAAAATATTCGTAACAAAACTACTAACTTTCCCACACCCACTGACGTTCCTAATTCAGAATACCATATGACGTGAATTACGACACACCTAAACACGAAGGTATTTATGTATTTCCAAAGTAACACTGTCGTATTGTTTTTGATAATTGCCACAAACATATCGCTGCCGCGTGTTAATTCGATTATGGCAGGCTATGTGCTAATTTTCCCAAGTCTCTTCTCGTAATGTGACTTTATTTTTAAACTATTACCTAAACACATATCTTCAACCATTTTTAAGCAACTAATTTGTCCTTCAGACTGTTAGGCTTAGGTAGCAATGTAGTAAACAGTAAATGAGAAGTATCAGCAATGTATTGCCTTGTACCCAATAATCAACAGTTCTCTTTGGGTATAGTGATAATCTTGTCCCTAGAGTATATTATCATTACGACAGCGGACTTCACTACTTCTTAACTAAACCCTAGCTTATTGCTTCTAAAACCTGTACTAAATGTA